>OX638092.1:14612995-14815547 GCA_951804965.1 Horisme vitalbata | reverse complement strand
ATTGACGTCACTGCATAAAATTTCTGGGAATCGGCAATGGAAGTTTGGCTGTAACAAGACAGACGTGCTTACTAAAATAACATTCATGGTTGCAAAGAATTGAGCTTGAATCTCTTGAAAATGTTTATAAAAAGAATATGTTCGTCGATAACTTCAGTAATGTCGTGTCGCCTTGCCTTAAATTAAATGAACATTTATAAATAAACAAGCGGTCAGCGCATGTTGGACTAATTGAGGGACGGCTCGATTTCGAGCTGATAATGAGAGTGGCGCCGGCGGCGCGCCGGCCACCAGATAATTCTCCCGATAAACTCTATCAGCATAACACTTACATTAATATCGCATCGTCTCTTTATATAAAAACTAAACTTTGAGGAAATCAATGTTGTTGAAAAACATAATATACTCTGTCTCGTATAAAGCTGCAAAAAAGGTAAACAAAGGGGATACCAGTAAAAAACTCACCTCTTTTGTAGTAGGGAACTACGAAGTGACTAAGTTTCATCATAAAAAAATCTACGAATTTTAATTTTAGCCGAAACTTGTCAAAGTGTATATATAAATTATGATTCGATCATATATTTTTATATTTTAGTCTAATTAATTACAAAGATATTCAATAATAAACATGTTTTTATGGCAAATTTTATAACACTGGTCACATTCTGGGGATTGGTGGCCACGGAACCTTCAAGTGCATTGATACTACACATTCGGTATTTTTGTAACTTTTGAAGTCAACTGCTGCCATCAACTAATACGATTAATAATAGTATTTACAAATAAGTGTGTATATTTCTAAAGACATGGTAAAATTTTAGTAATTTATGTAAGTACAAAGATATTTTTTAACTATAATAATGTACCTACAAACTATCTAGTAAAAAAACACACATATAATTTGTTTGTTTTATTTAATCTCTGCTCAAGCAAAGCCGCGGGCAAGAACTATGTAAATAATGAGCCATAGAAATAGTCCACTGTCATGTCACCATGGAATTATTACATGTCACTTTGTCAGTGACATTTCTTTGTTTACATTTTTAACACGATTTAATAAATACAGGGTATACAACTATACAGAAATAACTCGCTGACCTATTTGATATAATAAGTCAGGTCGGTGTAATGTACCTACCCACACCTTCATTTGAGTTCGCTGTTGCGAAACGAGGCATAAAATAATTCGGAATAGGTACAACGCGTAGCGCTAAATTGTAATCCAGTGTTGGTCATTATATCAGCGCATAAAAACTGTCAATGCCAATGCTACGCCTTCGAATGTAAGACCTGCTCGTAAGTAGGTAAGCTACCTGTTTACGCAATGTTTATTCCATTCACTCATCATTCACTATTCAGCTTTATATTTATCAATCAATTCTATTCGATTGTAGAGTCAGGCGATGAGTCAAACGTCTATTATGGAAACATGCAGACCTGCACAAGAAACTGCTGAACTGAAACAAAACACAACTTGTAAATTGTTTCCACACGAGGGATATAATTTCAGCGCAATCCAGTTTCATGAGATCCCGCTCCTCGTTTAGATTTCGCTTTAATCTTGCAAGCCCATGTATCCGCGCTAACTGGCTATCTAGCCAGATGCACACGATTTCCTCTGCCATTATAAATGTAAGATCCAAAAGGTTTACATTCGCCGATCGCAACATCCTGTTGTTCAGAAGCACGTGCCATTAATAATATTGGAGCACACAACTCGGCGTTACGATGAAAAGAATTTCTATAGATGCGTTTCTCATGTAGTTTTTTCAAATCGCTGCTTAATTTCTCAAACATTCATAATTTTAAAGCTACTTGCTTCACATTGATTTTGAATATTTCATTCTGTTTTATTGTTATTTAATCCACTGCTAACTAATTTATCTTAAAAGTCGCCAAATTCCATTTATAACATAACAAAATGAGCCACTTTATTTTCTTCAAAGACACCGCGATACAGCATCCTAGTCAATTATTTTCGTTTGATATTTCTGATACGATACGAACTTCCTGCTATTAAGTGAAATTATTTTCTACTAGACCCAACTGGTAAATGGAATAGGAGCCGATGATTAATGCGTCCGTGATATTATAGTTTTGTACACGGTTGAAATTGGCAGGACGTGGTGAGTGAAACGGGAACTTATTAATAAAATTGCGGCGCTCTTCCGTCGGACGAAGACCGAAGCAGCACACGGCGCGGCGCATCCGGCATGCCAGATCATCCAGTTTGTGTATCACAGTACGATTTATTATGGCCCTCTCAAGTTTCTTTTCTTGTATCCTATTACCGTTCAGAATGTAGAATGCTCTAAGAAACGGCTGCTGCGCTATAAAAAAAGGCGGAACACGATCGCTTAGAGCCGAGAAATGGTAGCTGGAGTTCCTATTTCGTATTCAATTATGGGTACAATAAGAAAGGCATTTTCTTTCCTGAAAATCAAATTACTTCCTTCTTCGAATGGGCTAGTGTCCAACTCTGGTGTCGGAGTTTTTAGACCGCCTGAAGCCCTAACACACGCAGCTTCGCTCGCGTGGTACCCGATTAAAAGTAGTCTCATGTTGTTCTTGGTCTACAAATACGTGCATTTCAGCTTAATTCATCCAGTTTTTTGGCGTGGGAGAAAAAAAACACAAATTTTTTCGCATACATAATGATAGTAAGATTTAAAATGGTCCATGCATGTACCTACTCCAAGTATGTCGCCGAAGACTAAAAAATAGAAGACGAGACTTCTATAACGATCAATTTAAGTCACGGTCACTATATTAAACGAAGGTTCAGGTAACAGGATACTTACCTAGCACTTTACAAATGTGAGGTATAAATGGCTGACGTATTGTAATCCTGACCAGACACTAGTTTGTAAACCCTATGTGATTTTTTTTCTATTCCTTCACGCCTATACTATTGAACTGATGTGGCGATTCGGTCTTGATCAGTCACATCACTAGTATATGTTCTGGGGTCCCATCACTACACAACCCCCAGGCGGGAAATTTTGAGATATACTCTGTGGTTTTTAGACCGGTGGTACTTGATTTAATTATTGTCGTACATTACTTGAAATATGTTGGGTTCTAATATACTTTAATTGGTGCTTACAACGGTGTTTCCTTGCCCGCAATATCGTAGGAGATGGAAATCTCCTCACTGATCGCGATGAAATTTTGCTCTATATAGTTCAAGACCAGATAACATATAGGCTAGTCATTATCCGGGTATTACGCGAGTGAAGCCGCGATCGGAAACTAGTTTTTATTTGAGTGCAGAAAACACATTTGCTCTAGCCGGGCCCGGGCTCCTGCTCCTCGGACATGGCGCGTAGTGTCATGTAAGTACCGCGTCAGTGTTAGTCAACGTGTATCTCAAATCCAAATTTACTCTCCTTTCGGACACTCATGATCGCCAGCTTAGGTCTACCGATACACTTCGCCTTGCAACACCGGCTCACTCGACCGCCTTTCGTGGTAAATCTTTCGAAGTTGTGGCCGTGGGCTTATGGAATTCACTACCAGTTCACATTAGGACAGCACCCTCAAAGCCCATCTTTAAACGTCTTGTTCGTGAATTTTTATTTACCCGTTTTGATTAACATCTCCATAATTACCTACATCTACGTACTTTTATTTATTTGTTTATTTTTATATATTTATTTATATATGTGTATTTTTATATATATTCACTAATTTATTTTAGGTAGTATTAAATTTTTGTCTTTTTTTTTGTTCTCTTCTGTAATTCTGTCCTTCTGTTAATTTTTAACGTTAAGTATGTACCTAGCTTAGTTAGCACGCCAACCTTGCTTTTCTACCAGGAAAGGTTGACTGGCAGAAAATGCTTTAGCATTAAGTCCTCCTTTTGTACAATTCTTTGTTTTTTGTGCAATAAAGTGTTAAATAAATAAACGTGTTAAAATATACAAGCTTTTGAATAATCACAAAATACTGTTTCTTTACCAACACAACTCATACAGAGTGAAAACAGTCGCCATGTCTACGTGGTGATTTAATCTTCCGTCTCGCATTGAGGAGCACAATAAGTAGTCGACTTCCTCTCCCACGTTTTAAGGAGCGGATACCGTCGCGACCTCCGGCTCGGCTCTTAGACCCCTCGTGCATTAAAACTAAGTGGTTTGCGCCCGGCCATTTTGTAACATACATATTATTTTAGCGGCTAGACTTGTAAACAAAATAGCAATGATCGGCGGGGAAGGGATTAAACTGGTACAGTATTTTTCCATGTCACTCATTAGCTCTTTATCATTATTTACATGAATGTTAGATAATCTTTTAAGTTGTCAATTTAAGAGCCGCAGACTGCAGACAGTAGGCTTCCTGGTTACCTTCAAACTGAACTATCGTCGAACTATCGGCCAACTGCTTAATCAGAACGGAGCTCCTTTACGCGCGCAAAACAAAATCGATAAAGATTTTTCGACAGTTCCTTTGGGGTTTTCCTTGTTTTCTTTTTCCTAAATGACCCCAGTATTATTAGTGTTGATATTAAAACAAAAAAAACAATATTCTAATTAATTGAGCCATTTTCGAGTTATTCGGAGACTAGCGAACTTCAATCCTCAGCTGTATCAGAGCAATAATAATATTTCTGGAAAATTTTGTATTAATTTTCATTGTTACAAACTAGCAAATCGTTTGAGAATAGATCTGCCGACTGTTGGCTCTATGTGCGCATTACCAACCAGACTGTTTAACTGGCTCGGTGTGCACACTTGCAGCCAAACCTTACTTACTACCTCTTATATCTCAGAGTCATCAATTAAGATGATCTAGCTTCCGCTTGCGGCTTCACTCGTGTGTTATAGGTACAAATGTTGTCTATTGCTATGTAATATCTAGAACTACATCGTGCCAATTTTCATATAAAAAAGTGTGAAAAATGTTATTTATCCTTCACGCCAAAACGACTTAACGGATGGGGTTGAAAATTATCAGACCAAGAATAACATATTATTTGGCTACTTTTGATTCGGGTATCATGCAACGGAAACCGCGGGGCAAGCAAGTTTTTCATAATGTTGGAAGTAAAACTTAGTTTCATTCATCAATTTGATATTACATCATAATTCTTAACCACAAATAGGTAGTATTTAACTCTCAAAATCACGGTTATTAGATTTCTGACCAAGATCTAAATTTAAGATAATTGTGGGAACATCCATTGTTTGAATTATTTTACAGCATTTTTTGTTACTATTGAGTTAAGATTTATAACTATAACAATTCATGGCAGATTGATAAACTTGTTTATCTTTAACACTGTATGCTTAACTATGTTTCGAGCGCACATTACATACACAGTCGCCGAAATTGGCCAGGATTATTATCATCATCAGTTCATCACATATTAGTAGTGAGATGGCTACTGGTGTGAGGTCTGTATTCCAACAGATATCAGACACCGTTTTTTTAAGTTTTTAATAAAACCGCAGCTCTGATTTTGACTCAGTCATAGCTAAGCTCCACCACATTTATGAATATGGGGCTTAATTTAGTACCTCTTAAATTCTAAAAGACAAAGTATTTAGTACAAATTCCGCTAACTTACTACTAAATATTTTACTAACTAAACTAAATACTAAATATACTAAATACTTTGTACTAAATATTTTGTCTTGTAGAATATCTTGTAATGGATTTCTGCAAAGTCACGCCTGAGTCAATTAATTACCTCTTAAATTGCTTAACTGCTAATATGTTGGAGAGTAGATCTCAATGACAATAGTCACAACATATCTTTGTCCCACTTGAAGTTGGCTGCAAGTAGCGAGGTAGGTCCTGTCTTTGGGACCGATTGACTAGGATCGGTCAAATCATTTGCTGAGCCTAAATGTAAATGTAAATAGACTCCCTTTACTGCAATTGGACTCCATTTGGTCCATGGTGTGTGCGTGTGGGAGATCTGGTTAAATACTTAGCCAGCCTAACTCCGCCCAGAAGCACAGAAGTTTTCTGAGGTCTTCACAGAATTCACGGAGTGACCTCGAGATTCCAAGGATTTGTTTGCATTGTGATGCAACTCCCACGCATTCCAGGATTACGTGGGCTGCCGATTTTTCTTCGGTCAGATACCCTCTGCAGGTGGGCTGTCTGTTGCTCCAATGTTGTAGAGGTGTCTCCTCTAAGGCCTAACTTCAGAGATACAAAGATCTGTTGTGAGTACTTTTGTATTCTTTATAGACTGTCAGGAATCTAAGCGTATCACCAGTTAAACAATCAGCTAGCAAGAACAGGTTCATGTTAGTCATGCTTGGTAAACTAAATCACTTAATATTTTGGAGGTTTGGGGATTTTAATGGATAATTATTAAATACAATTACAATTTACATAATTTTATGAATATTGAATATGCACAAAATGATTACATGAGGTAATTTTATTTGACTTTACAATTCTTGGACAGGTATGATTCTGAATGTTCACTTGAAGATGAAAACCAATTTGGTTTGTTAAACCAATGAAAAGCCATTTTGGTTTTCATCATTCATCATCATCACTGTGTGTGTATGTCAATGTCAATGTCACTCCTATTACCCTATATTGAACAAACCGTAATGTGTCTTCAATATATACTTTCGTGCATAAACTTGGTGAGCATGTTATCAGAAGCTAGTACCACTATAATTGCCTAGATAATTATCTAGGCTGACTAAATAAGTAATCAGCCAAGTTTACAGTACAGTCATTAACAGTAACTTGTATCTGGCAAAATAGCAATTTATTTACTTTTAAGCTCCATTCTCTACCCTGGATGGTAGCAATCACTGTCCTCAATTAAATAGGTACCTACCTTAATAACAAACTTTGTGGCACACCTGGCACCGGTCTGCTTGAAATGCAAAGGTTACTGGTTCGATTCCCACCTTGAGACAAATGTTTGTATAGTTTATTTGCAAATATTTGTCAGGGATTTTTCTATGTATAATAAGTTTTTACAATATTAGGTTCCCATAATACAAGGTCTGTTTAATTTGGGGCTAGGTACATGATGCTTTGTGATATTGTCCAGTCCAGCATTAATAAAATATTTATTATAGAATACAGAGACAGTAGTTAGTGTTCCATTAGTGAACTCCTGCCAAAATAGGCTGGACAAATATTTAAAAAGTGAACTGACAACTAATTCCGATGTACACATCAGCTTTAGGGTGCTTGTGTATAAACCAATAATGATAAAACATCCACACCAATACACACTCATCTATCATACAGCCTACTGCCTCATCTTCTAATTCAATTGATTAACATTTTGCTTAGGCCCATGCCATCAATTCTTACTGGCTTGCTGAGGAAAAGAAATTTAAAAGCCTCCATTTATATACTGTTAGATAATTTAGGAATTGATGGTGATTGATAGGCATCAGTAATTTACCTCTTTGTTTGCATTCTAACATCAACCAACACCCACCAAGTATGCTGGTTATGGCAAATCAACCCAAATTAGGAAGAGGTATGTATCACTGTAGAAAACTATATAGGTAGGCTGGTTATGAGTTCTTTGGCAAAACGAAAAGTCTAGCTATCATCAGGGGCCTTGGTCACATGGTACTCCAATACAAAGTGGTCTAAGATACCTTATTCTTTATTAATAACTTAATGGATTCCATTTAGTAGTTTTGGCGTGTAAGATAATATAACATCAAACATTTTATTTAAATTCACATCCTCACAAACCTTAGTCTTAAAATATTATTTTATGCATACAAAAAATACTGATTCATTATTATATCAATTAAAAAAAAGGGTATTAAGGTCAAAAACTTACCCGCAAGGCAGACAACTTGGACTCCATCCTGTTTGAGTCTCTTTAACAGGATCCCATGTACGGAGTCAGGGTCTCGTGGTGCTCCATCACCGTACAACACAAAAATACCCCGCGTGCGACAGTGACTGATCCGCGCTTTCAGCTCCTTGCATTGCACAGTGGATGCCAGCTCAATCTTCCCAGCAGCCAACCGCCGTAGCATTATACTCGGTATCGAGAAATTAATCGCGGAACGTATGTGAGACACGGAATACTCGTTCGAACCACGACAATCTATCAATATCGTGTCTCTCTCGTCTGAACGCAGCTTGGCTAGCAGCCATTCCTTCGATACCAGGTCGCACTCGCATTCAGAGTCCGTGGGCATCTTGAAATCCGGATTCTCTTCTGTTTACACTCAGACCCTGCGACTTCGCTTCGCCTGTTGCACTATTGCATGTTAACACGCTAAATGGGGAGCTTACACAAACACTAGCCTGAATTGCTATCACTAAATATTTGATTATGACTATTTCACATCACGCCTAAAAAATAAAGAAAGCTATTTATTTCTTCTACACAAAAACTAGTTTTTTGTACTAAACGAGATAGCGAAGCGCCAGGCGGCGGAGCAAATACGCAATAGCCACAGATGTGCTTATTATTGAACGAACGAAAGTTATGGAAGGAACGGAAAGAACGATCAATGTTGCCAACTGGATCTGGACTCCACAGGCCGACAATATAATAAATCTATAATATTTGTAAATAGAGATTAATTATTTTTAGTCAAGAATTTAACTCCTGATCCTTTTCCGAATTTCGTAAGCTCAATAATTTTGGTAAATAGTTTCCCAAATTTTATAAAAATAAAAAAGTAAAATACATAAAGACTTAAAATGGCAAATGCACAAACCGTGCGACGCCACAAACATGGTATTTAAAACATGAGCCTACTATTTATGTTAAGGTACAACCATATATCTTTTATACTACCGTGGTACAACTAATATAATCATGTTAACATCTTATTAAGAGCATCTTCTGTTCTTTAGGATAGAATCCATGGAGAAACAAACTACATACCTACTATGTTGGATTTAGTGTATAAAGTACTACGTAGTACCATTGACTGTCCCACGTTACCGTAAAAGCTGGCAGCTTTGCCTAGTGCAGGTGAATTTGCCTACTTAACCTAATTTAAATAAATACCTCCAATGCCTACCTAACGATCTACTATTTGGCATAAAAAAAAATTTTGAGGAAACACTGTCGTTAGGTAGGCATTGGAAGTAACTAACTAACTATAAGTCGCGTAATGAATGGACCTTTATTTCACTATCAATTTAGTAAAAATCTTTTAGAATAGCCCTCAATATTTATGTTGTATCTATCAGTTTATTTTTTACGAAAACGTGTTGGTTTTTATGTACATTATGTTTTAACCCATGTATGCCCAGAAAGATTTAGGTCTGCAATTTTCGTGATTTTTGGGTATGTTACTCATAAGGCAATTTATGTATAAGACCCGTATTTTTTCAGTTTCAGTGACTGAAAGTACTTTTTTTTCTAGGTCACCAACGACCCGTTGGGCAAATACGGTTTGAATGTGGTGATAAATGTATGGGAAAAATAAAACACGTTGCGTTATATAAATACGACTCTAGTTTTTTTATAATTATACCTAGGAATTATAATTAAAAAATATAGGAACACAACCAAATAAAAAATCAACAAAACATAGGTACATTATGTCAAAAGATTGAGTGTAGGGCCGTGTTGGCATTTTTTTCTTAGGTACATCATACTTATCTGACAAACAATGTGTCTAATCGAAATCAACTTCTGGTCGAATTAGTTCAAAGAGTTCGAGTTGGACGTGCTGACCACTGTTGACATTTGAAGCACTTTCGATGACCTCGCTCTCTTGAATATCTTGCGAGTATTGTAAGAACAACAGGAGCAAGTAGTTGATGTCGGTTCAACCTTGCAAAATCGTTACAATCTGCGCCTCCCAGAAAGGAAAACTATGATTTTAAGACTTGATATCAAATTATCAACCCAATAATTAAAACTTGGCCCTGCTCATTCAAATCATGCTCATCATAGCTCATCTCAAAACTGCCGCAGGCAATATCTTTATAAATTTATAATAGACTTTTATTGTGATAATATAACGATGAGTACATAATAAAGTAAATAAACATCGTAAATTGTATTGAAAATGGTGCGTACGACGTGTGCTGCGAATAATTGTAAAATATCATCTCGCAAAAATACTTTTTTTTTCTCCTTTATTTGAGCTTTTTCGTTTAGCGAATATGCCGCTCAATTATTACTAAATAAACAGTTTATGTATATAAAAAAGTTACAAAAAAATAAACTCAAACTACTATAGGAACGCTTAATTTTATACCAAATTTCACAAGGTTTAGTACCATCTTGACATCATCTGAGTGAGGCAAAGTAAGAATTGAGTTACATAATCCAATGGAACTGTCTCTAAAAAGGAAGCATCTAAGGCTTTCATTACGGACACATTCTATTAAAATGACTTGACTTGACTTCTTGTTTTTGGCTTTTGTGGCTGTAGTCACAATTCTGCCAATGTCCGTTATGCTATTTTCATAAGTTATGTCGGAGAGTGTGGACTAAGAATTTGGCCGGTTGTTCTAAGGGAGAATCCTTTTGATTTTTCTAGAACATAGACGTGTTGTCTAAAGACAACACAATGTTAGTAATTTTATACAGGTACTTAGTATTTACAAATTGGTTAGTTTATAATATGTTTAAATATATATTCATATACAGCACTCAATATTTAACTACATAATATTTTACAATTTAATATTATTTACATAAATAAATTTACACAGGATATAATTGATTAAAGGGGAAAAGGTCAGGGAAAGGAAACATTTAAAGGAGAAAGGACGGGGGATTTCCGGGGGGAGGATATCATACAAGGAGCAGCGTAGTTTCGGACAGTTGAAAAATATGTGGTCCACATTTCCTTCCTCTAGACCACATTCACATAGAGAATGATCCCTAATCCTAATCTTGGCCAGAAAAACTGGTGTGCAAGCATGACCCAATCTCAGACGACAGATTGTTGAGGTGGTGACCTTGTTGGATTCGCGAAACTTAAAAAACCAAGGCGTGGAAGGAATCTCGGGCTGAATGTCACTATAGTGTTTGCCTTTAACTTTTCTAGATATATTCCATTCCTTGGTCCAAGATTCAAAAATATGAGTTTTAGGGAGAAGGCAAAGGTCATGGGAGTAGGTTTTGTAGTGCTCAAGAGTTCCAATATTTGAAGCCTCTTTTGCAAAGGAATCGGCCGCTTCATTGCCAGAGATACCAGAGTGACCAGGTATCCACGCGAGGATGACTTTGATACCCTGAGAATGACAGTCAAAGAGAGATTGTTTAATTTTGAGGATGGACGGGAAACGGGAAGAAGAGCGGAATGGATTCGAAATAAGAGATTGTAGGCAGCTTTTTGAGTCAGAGAAAATAATTGACTTGTTTAATTTGTTAGATTTAACGAAGTCGACAGCTTCTAAAAGGGCGATGGATTCGCCTGTAAATACCGAGGTTGAAGAAGGACATTTAAAACTAAGAACAATTTTCGTAAATGGTATCCATACTGCTGACCCAACCGGGCTATTCGGGGATAATTTAGATGAGTCCGTGAAGATTGCATACCAGCCATTAAATTTGGAACCCATTTGTTCGTTGAAGATTTCTCGGGCATTTGTGGAATCTTTGTCAATTCCAAAGTGTAACATAATGTTAGGAACAAAAGTTAAGGATTCATAGGGAGTGAGATAAAGGGGGTTGGAAGTATATTGATGGATAGGGTCTGGAAGATGTGAGAACTTAATAAGGCTTTTAAGAAGACAAGGGATTTTATCCGGATTGTCTGATCAAACAGCTCAAGAAGAATATTTAGTTTAGGCAGAATGGGGTGGCATTTGTTTTGGACCAACTTGAAGAAGAATCTGTCCGAAAGGAATTGCCTTCTAAGGTGAAGAGGGGGATCGCAGCATTCCACTTGCATGGCGTTAATCGGAGATGATTTCATCGCGCCTAAAATTATTCGAAGACATTTCGATTGGATTTTGTTGATTTTTTCAAAACCGGATTTATTAAACAAATTTAGAAGAAAAGAACCATAATCAAAATGGCTTCTAATAATGGCGTTGTAAAGAAGCTTTTGGGTGTATGGGTGGGAACCCCACCATACACCTGAAAGAGAACGCAGAATATTTACATTTTTTTCACACTTTTTTGATATGACATCGAAGTGAGGAGAACCTGTCATTTTGGAATCTAAAATTATGCCAAGAAATTTAGTGTTGTTTGATTGAGGAATGGGGACATGATTTATAAATAGATTGATTGAGGGAGTGATTCTTTTCTTGGTGAAAACAACAACGGAACTCTTTGAAGCAGATAGGGATAGTCCATGATTATGTAGCCAGTCATTGAGATATTCCAAAGCTGAGTTTAGTCTGTTTGAAGTCTCTTCCTCTGTAATAATTTTGGTGTAGAGGGCTAGGTCGTCGGCGTATTGGAGAACATCACAGAACGAGTCCACTGAGGTTTCTAAATCATAGGTATAAATGCTATACAGAAGAGGACTTAAAACAGAGCCCTGAGGAAGTCCCTTCCAGACAGTTTTAGCAGGGAGGAAGTCCTTACTAGTCTTGATAACCACTGATCTTTCCATTAATAGGTTGCATATACAACGAACAAGCTTCTCTGGAATACTCAGCTGTGGAAGTTTATTCCTGAGTACCGGGAGCAGAACATTGTCATATGCCGAGGCGATGTCTAAAAATACGCCAACAAGAGATTTTTTTTCTTTGAATGCAGTGTAAATATCAGTGGTTAAAATACCTAAGCTATCTATGGTACTCATCCCTTTCCTAAACCCAAATTGAGTTTTAGCTAACACAGATTTATTTTCTACGAGCCATTCCAGCCGATGTTTAATAAGGCGCTCCATAATCTTGGCTAAAACAGAAGAAAGCGCAATCGGTCTGCGACTATTATGGTCTGATGGATTTTTGCCAGGTTTCAAAATTGGAATGATTATTTGGATTTTCCACTGCTCTGGAATAATACCTTTTTCAAAGAATGCATTAACTAGGTTTAGGAAGATCTCTTTAGTTTTGGGTGAAGATTTAGTGATAAATGAATTAGGGATGCCATCTATACCAGGGGATGAGTCTGTCAGTCCGTCTAGAGCGATTGTGAGTTCATTGAAAGAGAAAGGTTGGTCAAAGCAGTTCGAAACAGGGAGAAAATAAGGAGGGGAAGGGAGAGAGTTAATACAGGGGACTGAGGGAGGGGCAAGTGAGTCGGAAAAAGCCTCTAGCCATGATGAGGGATCATTGGCTGAGATGTGTTCCGAATCACAAGCTCCTCTGAAGCGTTTTATTTGTTTCCAAACAATAGAGGAAGGGGTTTTCGGAGATAAGTTTTCACAAAAACCAATCCATCCAAGTCTTTTCTTTTTGGAAACTAACCTTCTAAACTTAGCTGCAGCTTCTTGATAACTCAAGAAGTTAGGAACAGACATATTAGAGTAGTAACATCGCTCTGCTTCTTTTCTGTTTGTTATTGCGGTTGTGCAATCAGAGTCCCACCATGGAGTAGATATTTTAAAATGTTTGTTGGGCTTTTTAATGGGAATATGAGAATCCGCACATGAAATAATATTTTGCAAAAACATGTTATATGTCTGAATAGGGGAGATCTCTATAGGAGGTAACGAGTCTAGAGTAAGATCAAGGGAGGAGGAGTAAGCTGACCAATCAACTCCTGAAAGTCTGTATTTCATGGAAGGACAAGGGTTGCGATAGGGGGAAGCTGAGTTTTGGATAGAAATGAGGATGGGAAAATGATCACTACCATAGGAAAGAGGAAGAGTTTGCCAATTTATTAAGGGAGAAAGAGAGGGGGAGCAGAGAGATAAGTCTACAGCACTTTTAGGGTTTTGAGAGGGCCGAACCCTACGAGTCGGAGATCCATTGTTAAGTAGGCAGAGGTTGGCTTCATCAAAGATTTCCATAAGTGAGAGACCAAATAAATCTGATTGATGGTGACCCCAAACTGTGTGATGGGCATTAAAATCACCTAAAAGTACTATAGGGGAAGGAATAGAAGAAAATAGAAATAGTAAATCAGGGATTAGGGATGAGTTAGGACGAGGAATATAGATTGAAATAAAGGATATATTTAAGGACCTGATACCAATCACGTTGATACCAGGGGGGAGGGAGGGGAGAGGTAATTGGGAAAAAGGAAGTGAGCGCCTTATTAATAAGGCGCATCCAGCGTACCCGTCAGCCCTGTCGTCCCGAAGGCATGAGTAGCCCGGAATCCGGAAACGGGATCCAGGCTTCAACCATGTCTCCGAGACGGCAATGACTGACGGGCAAAATTTGTTTATTAAGTGGGCCAGTTCATGTTTCTTTGGAAGCATGCTCTGGCAGTTCCACTGCAGGACGGATGTTTGATCCATGATGACCAGAGAGGGAAACTAGTTGGGTAAGTTTTGCGGCAACGTTGGACGGTAGGGGAAGAGGATTCATTAATATTATGTTTATTATTAGGGAAATGAGGGTTTCTAGCATGTTTTGATTTTGTGTAGGCGATGTAAGCATTTGGTTGCTACCAAGGGCACAACCATTAGGTAATGATGGGGAGGGGTCGTTGACTATTTCACGGTGGGCGGCCTTATCAAAAGACTTACCCAGGGGAGCTTTAGGACGGGGAGAGGCATACACGTTTTTGACATAGGAACGTCTGGACTGTTGGAAATGAGTTGGATTTGGAGAAGTGGATTTAGGTGGGAACTGCGAAGGGATGGGTTGGGAGAACATCTCCTGGGCAACTTCGGAATACGAGCGGGCAACAGGACGGAATTGGCAGGAGGCTTCTTCATACGAAATACAGTCTTGGGCCATGACCAATTTTATAGATTTCTGCCTTACTTGCTCCGGGCAGCATCTGCTAGTAGCGAAATGGCGTCCTGAACAATGAAGGCAGGAAGCTTCAGTTACTGGTACTTCACAGGAGTCCCCAGAGTGTTCCTGGGCACAACGGAAGCACCTTGGTTTAGACCGGCATTGCGATTTTGTGTGTCCGTATCGACAGCAGGTGAAGCACTGGATGGTGGGAAATTGGTAGAGCTCAACGGGAAGGGATGTATAGTAAAGGAATACTTTAGAGGGAAGGGTTTGTCCTTGGAAAGTTAATACGACCGTTTGAGTAGGGACCCATGTCACTTTGCCCTCTTCCACATTTTTGCGATTGAGTCGACGAGCTTTGATAATAATTCCGCAGTTTTCTGGTAGTATTAGGGCTTTGACAAGCTCTTCCATTGAAAGGTCTGTGGGTACTTGGCGGACCAGACCCATTCGAGTAACGTTATATGTAGGGATTATTGCCACATACTTGCACATGCTAAGAATGGGCGAGATAATAAATTTGTTTGCGTCTTGGGCAGATTTGAATTCCACCGATATCTTGTTGCGGCCTACTCTTTTTACACCGTCTGCACAAATATTTTCAAATTTGTGATTGGCCAGGAACTGGCCAAACTTAATTGGTCTTATTGAGGTACCGGCTGATGTTTCGGGTTCTGAGCGGGAAACGTGGACCACATATGGACCCTTGTCCGAAGTATTATACGATTGAATGGCTCCGACAACGATAGATGGGTGTGTGTACACAGTTTGAATTGACGCAACAGCTAATTCTGGGGAGGTTATTGTTTTTTAAGCTATTGCATAGCTTCTATCGAGGGCCTTGAGCGCGGGGACCGAATCCAGAAATTCCGTAACGAAAAAAAACCTTACGCTCCCCACTCCGATTTACTTAATTTTATAATCTGTTGCTTGGAAATAGAGTTTATATTCAAACTTTTGTATTCTATTAGTTCTTCGTCACAACGTCGCAGCGCTAGTGTTCAACACAGTAAAGATAGCTACACGTCCATGATTGGCCTCTGACACGAACTGACGTCTGACGTTTTTCACCTGAGGGCTTACCACGAGTTTTGATAGTTTTCGAAAACTTTATAAGTTTCGGTATCTCTCCCAGTGTTGCTGTTTTAGCATTTTTAATGCTAAATTTAGCATATTTTCGGGGATGTTAGCTTGAAAAATTCGCATTTAGCATATTTTTATGATTAACATTTTTTTGTACGTTACCTAAAAATTCAAAATTCCTAAGGAATTCAAAGGAAAAATATAGATTTTAGCATTTTATTTAGCATTTTTAAAATTTATTTAGCATTTTTTGCAACATGTTTTAGCATTTTCTCCAAATAAAAAACGGCAACACTGATCTTTCCATACATTTTCGCAGTTCATGCACGTTTCCCTAGAGGCGCTGTACGAAAATGTATGGAAAGATACCAAAACCTAAAAAGTTTTCGAAAACTATCAAAACCCGTGGTAAGCCCTCTGAATCTAATTTCAGTTTTGTTTTGAAATTTGTTTTCTTATCGGTCACCACGCTCAAAAAGTGTAACTTGAATTAATATCAAAGAAAAAGAAATACTGCATAAATAAAATAAATAAATAATTATAATAGCATAAGTTGATACAAAATGCTATGCAATAGCTTTACCGCGGCAGTCCCCGAGTGCCACACGTCTTTTTTCCCTGAACTAGGTTGGTCATCTGTCTCTAATCTTCGTTTTGTACCACTTACAGTAGTAAAGGCATGACTAGGTTCAGGAGGGTCCGGGGGAGCCGAAGGTACCGGCGGATCACAATCCATGTTTGAGATCAAATAACCTCAAACACGGATTATGTACACAAACAATAAATAACACTTACCAACACCACTAACTACAGACAACAACACTTAGAATAATCAAAATTGATAAATTTTATCTGAAAAAAGGCCGAAAAATTAATTAATTATCACAAAATCACTCCGAGCGACTTACTCGATACCACTTCCGAACGCAGCCAAACTTGATGTTCTCCATTAAAATGTGATAGACAAATACTTGTCACAAACAAATATTGTTTGCTTGTGACAGCCCTTGCTTATCTTCATTGTCGTGTCACTTGTCAGCATTTACCGCGACATCAAAGGTGTCGGACTACTGTATGATCTTTAAACTGTGGTACAACTGTCATTGGTGGTCCCAACAAATGATTAGGAATTACTTTCCTATAAGTAATATGAGTAAAAAGGGGAGAGGGAGGCGGGGAAGGGGTAGGAGTACCCTCCCCTTAATGTGGGGAAACATATAGTTTCCCGGAAAAAAAATGTTTTGGGGTTAAATTTGGAAAAAATGGAAACAATATACGTCAAAACACACTATCCGGAGAAGGGGGGAAGGGGGGATGGGTTCCTCTACCCTAACACTCCCAGTGTTACCCATGACATGAGGAACCCATGACCTATAACCACTCTAAAAAACAGTTTCAGATCATAAAAATGGATATTTGACTCCCGTACAGTCATTTTTCTTTGGCCAACTTTTCGCAGAAAAAGTTCAACCAATCTTCAAATTCATTCAGAACTCATACAGATAAACCTATTTCGTGGCATAAGGTACCCTCCTTTTCGAAAATATAATAATTTATGGATCGCTTCTATGAAAATAATTAAAAAAAAGCCCCTCCGGGCCAAAGTTATGTGTGAGTGAGTTGGGCTTGGGTTGTCCCGAGTCCAAATTGTAGGCTGTTTTTCCTTATTATATGAAATTTAAAGTTTTTTGCTAACTTTCGCCTTTCCTTTAAGTTAAGAGCCATGGACAATAGTTTAGTTAGGTACCAAAGTTTTTAAATTTAGGTTTTATTATTAGGAAATAAAATATTGCCATTGTAAAATCAACACTCCTGTATAATAAAAATTTTTTGATCAACAATTAAAAACTTGCTGTAAAGGCGCCCACCCACCGGTACTTTACCCTACAGTACGTCTCTGGTGAACGCACGGGTGTGTAGTGAGTAGGCGTCTTTACGGAATATTACCTGCCTAACTCCTACCGTAGAGGCCGTCTAGTCCTCAGTACTCTACCCTACGTGTCCTGGTACACGGGTGTACTAGAACCAAACGTGTCTACTACGTAGTACGCCTAACGTTACGTAGCACCTAACCCTAACACCTAACCCCTACCTAAGTTGCCTACAGTTGGACCCTTATGGTGTGTTACCCTAGCTATGTGCGAGTGTATCACTAGCTAGCGGTGTGACCTAACGACCCTACAAGTGTGTACCTATGTGTTCCTTCACCCTAGCCCTAACCATATAAGTGTGATATATAAATATTTAGATAAGTGCGGGAAGTCTGTCACCTAGCGACCTAAGGTAACAGTCGGAAGGTGGGTAGGAAGTAGGGATGTGTACGGCGTGCAATGTACACAGGTGTAGGGATCTCCCCATATTTTCCTGTTATATTTATTTTATTTATTAAATATGAACTTATTTATTTATTCATTATAATTCTATCTAATATCTATTTACATTAATATTCACATATATTCATAGTTCATACCTCATTATTTGTTCATACCTTCCGTTCATACTTGCTTACAGTTCATACTAACGTTCTATGTTCATACTCCTTACTTCAAGATGTTTACTTAAATATTTCTAACAGCTGACTTACCTACCCCCATCGATTCGATAAAAAACGATACTCAGATATTTTATAACTGCCTGTGTCGAATGGAACCTGCCGCGCGCACCATCGATATTGTCATTGCTATTTCGTGTACCTACCTGTTCATAGCTCTCTGTTTTCCTGTTTCTTGCCTATCTTCTCATCTTACTGTACCTACTTTACGCTCCTTCGAATCTGTTGTGTTGTGTTGTGTTGTGGCTTTACATTAAATGTGAACTGGACTCTATCTAAGTACGTGTTTCTACTTCTATCCTAACTAGCATCTGCCTACACATCTACACTTCTACACTGGTGACCCCGGATTGGAACACACCAAGAAGGTACATATTGCCAATTAATATTACGAGAAGGGAATAATGAGCGACGGTGACGAACCTTCGGACACCGCAAACACCGTCAAGAGTAGTAACGTCACCCAGCGGTGTACTGCACGAAAGCAAAGAATGTGTTCACCCATCAATTCCGAATATAGAATACAAATCAAAATACCGCAATTTTGCCCCGAAGAACCCGAACTATGGTTCGCACAGATAGAGGGACAATTTATGGTATCGGATGTCACAGACGACACGACAAAATTTTATTACGTGATAAGTCACCTGGATCCTCAATACGCGAAAGAGGTGAAAGATATAATAACGTCTCCTCCAGCGACCAACAAGTACGGGAAACTCAGGGAAGAGCTGGTCAAGCGTCTCTCAGCGTCACGCGAGCGCAAAATCCAGCAATTGCTCATGCACGAAGAATTGGGAAATCGCAAGCCATCGCAGTTCCTACGCCATCTTCAAAGCCTTGCTGGGTCTACAGTCCCCGACGATTTCATACGCAGCATCTGGTGCAGCCGTTTGCCTAGCAACCTGCAAACTCTTATCGCATCGCAGCCAGCCTCTTCACTGGAAGCCTCTGCTGACCTAGCCGACCGTGTGCATGACATCGTAGCACCTATCTCGCAGGTAGCCTCGACGTCTTCAGCAGCCGCCTTCCCCGGTTCTATGGAATCGATGGCCAATGACATCGCCGAGCTGAAAGCAGCCTTTAGAGACTTGACCACGAAGCTCAATCGTCAGCCGCGCTCAGAGTATCGTTCCCGCCCCAACGATAGGCGGAACAACCAGCAGCGCAAGCGCTCTAGATCACGATCCTCGTCCAGCTATCGTCGGTTCCCAATCTGCTGGTATCACAACCGCCATGGCAGCAACGCTACTCAGTGCGTCAAGCCCTGCGACTATGAGAAGTCGGGAAACGCTCAAGGCAATCGATAAAGGCGACTGACGATTGCCCCGTTTCTACTGGTCGCCTCTTCGTGACTGACCGCCGATCGAAGATCCCCTTTCTTGTGGACACCGGAAGCGACGTTTGCGTCTTCCCTCGGTCTGCACTTCGGGAACGTCGAGTGAAGACCAGCTATGAGCTGACAGCCGCCAACGGTAGCGTCATCCACACCTTCAGCTCCCTCCAGCTCAACTTAGATTTAGGTCTTAGGCGCGACTTCCCCTGGAGCTTTATTGTTGCCGACGTCACTAAGGCTATAATCGGAGTAGATTTTTTAAGTCATTATAGTCTTATTGTTGACATCCGCAACAAACGCATAGGACGTATTGTCGACAACGTCACTTCATTGTCTACCGAAGCCTATTTTGATAATACTTCTAGCTGTAATGTTCTATCTGTAAAGGTTCCATCCGGCAACTCGCGATTTCACAAAATTTTATCAGAGTTTTCTGACATAACCAAACCAGCTGGTACGCCTCACGTACATAAACACAATACTGTTCATCATATACGAACCACACCCGGTCCCCCCATCTCTTGTTCCCCTCGCAGGTTAGCTCCCGATAAGCTCAAATTGGCGAAGCAGGAGTTCGACTTGATGCTGAGCAACGGTACAGCGCGTCCGTCTGAGAGTCCGTGGTCGTCTCCTTTGCACCTGGCCCCCAAAAAAGATAATGGCTGGCGCCCGTGCGGAGACTATAGACTCCTCAATGCCCGGACCATCGCAGATAGGTACCCTATTAGGCACATACATGACTTTGCCCACAGCATCTCCGGTTATAAGGTTTTCTCCACCATTGACCTGGTCAAAGCCTACAACCAGAACCCTGTATACGAGGAGGACATCCAGAAGGCCGCCATCACCACGCCGTTTGGCCTTTTCGATTTCCCGTTTATGAGTTTTGGACTTCGGAATGCGGGCCAAACGTTCCAGAGGTTTGTGGACGAGGTAACCCGTGGTCTAGACTTTTGTTATTGCTACCTCGATGACTTCTTGGTCTTCAGCCGATCGGAAGCCGAGCATGAAAGTCACCTTCGGCAGCTGTTCGAGCGTATGCAGAAGTACGGTATCGTCGTGAACACCTCTAAATGTATCTTTGGCGTCCCAGAGGTAAATTTTCTAGGTTACCATATTTCTTCTACTGGAACCAAACCACTTGACACCAAAGTCCAGGCTATAAAAGAGTTCCCTGCGCCGACAACTATCCGGCAACTTAGGCGATTTTTAGGGATGCTGAATTTTTACAGGCGATTTATCCCTGACGCCGCTAAAATTCAAGCCCCCTTAAACGCCCTGCTAACCGGCTCGGTAAGGGCCTCTGATCCTGTGGACCTGGTAGGTGAATCTCTCGCAGCTTTCGAGCAAACAAAACAGAGTCTCTGCAACGCTGCCCTGCTAGCCCACCCTGATTGCCAAGCCAAGCTCGCGTTAGTCACTGACGCTAGTGACCTGGCATTAGGTGCGGTGCTCCAGCAGTATAAGGATGAGGAATGGCAACCGCTGGCATTCTTTTCGCGGAAACTCAGCCCATCCCAGCAGAAATACTCTCCTTATGACCGCGAGCTACTCGCCATTTACGAAGGCATCAAGTATTTCCGGCACATGCTGGAAGCAAGAGACTTCACGGTCTACACAGACCACAAGCCTCTCTGTCACGCCTTCAGCGAGCGAAAAAGTACCTGTTCGCCGCGACAATACAGGCATCTGGATTTCATCTCACAATTCACGAGTGACATTCGGCACATATCCGGAAAGGATAATGTCGTTGCCGACACTCTCTCGCGAATTGATGAGCTTCAAAGCCCAGTTGACCTCGAAGCCCTTGCCAAGTCACAAACAGGTGATGCCGAGCTTGATTCTTTTCTTTACGACGAACCGACATCGCTTCGTCTAGAGAAAATTAAAGATCCCGGAAGCAAAGTTGAGATATATTGTGACATGAGCACCGGCACTCCAAGACCTTTTGTGACCAAACCACTGCGAAAGCAAGTTTTTGACAGCCTCCACTCGTTGAGTCACCCTGGCGCAAATGCTACTGCCAAACTAATAGCACAGCGTTACGTTTGGCCAGGAGTCAGGAAAGACTGTCGGGAATGGTCACGAGCTTGCTTGGACTGTCAGCGTTCTAAAATCAGCCGTCACGTTTCCGCTCCACTAGGCACGTTCGACTTGCCGAAAGCTAGGTTCGCCTTCGTCCACATTGACCTTATTGGACCTATGCCTATCTCAAATGGTTACCGCTATTGCCTCACTGCCGTAGATCGCTTTACTAGATAGCCTGAGGCCATCCCTATCGCAGACATAACGGCGGAGACGGTGGCCAAGGCATTGCTGTTAGGTTGGATCGCCCGATTTGGTTGCCCAACTGACATTGTAACCGATCGAGGGCGACAGTTTGAATCCGAGCTTTTCGGATTCCTCGCAAAACTGACCGGTTTCAAACACCGCAGGACGACTGCATACCATCCTGCCTGCAATGGGCTGGTGGAAAGATTCCATCGTCAGCTGAAGGCAGCAATTACTTGTCACGCTGACAGTAACTGGACGGAATCCCTCCCACTAGTTCTGCTAGGCATACGGAGTGCAGTCAAGGAGGACCTTAAGTCATCGTCTGCCGAACTAGTTTATGGTGAGCCCTTACGTCTCCCTGGTGAGTTCTTTCACAGCACCGCAACTGGTACGACAGATATTACAGACTTCACCGCTAGACTGCGTTCCATCGCAAGGAAATTGCAACCTTCTCCTGCGTCTCGCCATAGAGGTGATAAAACTTTCGTTTTCAAAGACCTCGCTTCTTCATCGCACGTATTCCTTCGGGAAGAAACGCAGCGAGCAGCGTTTCAGCCTTCTTACTCCGGCCCCCACGAAGTCCTCCAGCGTGGAGATAAGGTTTACAAAATCCTATTTAAAGACAAAGCCATTAATGTGTCGATAGACCGCCTAAAACCTGCTTACACCTTGTCGAACTCCTCGCCTCCCAAGCCCGAACCTATCCCAGTTCCTGAGCCCTCACCTGAGGAAGGTACTTCACCCCCTGAGCGCATCACACGTTACGGTAGACGAGTCCGGTTCCCGGATTTCTTTCGCCCGTAGTGACGGTCTTCGGAAGGGAGTGATGTGGGGATCTCCCCATATTTTCCTGTTATATTTATTTTATTTATTAAATATGAACTTATTTATTTATTCATTATAATTCTATCTAATATCTATTTACATTAATATTCACATATATTCATAGTTCATACCTCATTATTTGTTCATACCTTCCGTTCATACTTGCTTACAGTTCATACTAACGTTCTATGTTCATACTCCTTACTTCAAGATGTTTACTTAAATATTTCTAACAGCTGACTTACCTACCCACATCGATTCGATAAAAAAACGATACTCAGATATTTTATAACTGCCTGTGTCGAATGGAACCTGCCGCGCGCACCATCGATATTGTCATTGCTATTTCGTGTACCTACCTGTTCATAGCTCTATGTTTTCCTGTTTCTTGCCTATCTTCTCATCTTACTGTACCTACTTTACGCTCCTTCGAATCTGTTGTGTTGTGTTGTGTTGTGGCTTTACATTAAATGTGAACTGGACTCTATCTAAGTACGTGTTTCTACTTCTATCCTAACTAGCATCTGCCTACACATCTACACTTTTATGATTTTCTCACTGCTGGTCAAGCAGGCTCACAAGACCGATCAGGGTGCTGACGGCTAAAGGAATCTTGGCCGCAGTGAGATGTTAGGGTATGAGAAGGCAGCTCATCCAGCGGACTGCTGGGAACCTCTGGGCAGCTCCTCCTACGGGTTGCTGGGCACTTCTGGGCGGCTCCTCCTACGGGTTGCTGGGCACTTCTGGGCAGCGGTTGCGGAGAGCCTCTGGTTGGCCCCTCCGGCGTGTGCTGGGTTCCGTTTGGCAGCGTTTCCAGCGGCTTGCTGGGGACTTCTTGGTGGCTCCTTGGGCAGGGTCTTCGTGTGGTGGAGGAGGAGTAAAACTCGACTCAGTTCTTGGTTCCAATTAATTTATTTACAAAATTTACAGTATAAATATCAGATGATCTTTACATGTGTGCCGTCGGTGTACATGCTGAATTTCAATATTCTGCTGGCTCAGAAAGATCTTTGCCCCTCGACTTACATTAGTTGGTAGAAAAAAATGCTATGACGGCGTTTATTAAGTAGTAGTACGGCATATGTTTTGCCATTGACTTGGCTTGCCTCTTTAGTTTATACAATACAATTAATATAGTTTTTATCTAGGTAATTGTTATAAGTAAAAATTATGTTTAGGTTAAGATTCTACAGTATTTGTTTAAATTAATTAATACTACCTACGTACTCTAGTTTTACGTTATAATTGAATGTATAAAAACATGTTAAATAGTTTGGACAGTTGCGTTTTTAACTGACTTCAAAAAAAAGGAGGAGGTTCTCAATTCGGTTGTATTTTTTTAACTTATTTATTAATGACATCAGGCTAAAATATACCTATATAAAAAACTGAAAACAAATAAAAAAATTGCTTAGACATACCAGGCGATCAAACTTTGGAAGATTTGTCACTCCATCCCATAGCATTGTTTATAAAAAGTAAATCCTTTATTAGCTGTAAGATAGGCTATGCAAGATTTGTTATTTATATTTAAGGGCTGTGTATTTTGCTGAATAAATAAAATAAAATAAATAGCCAGAAAGTCATCTTTAATAACAAAAGAGCCCCTTTTCTTTCATTTTACACACATGGACCAAATCCAGCCTTCTTTGGTCTTTTGCATCACAGAAACTTTATGTGTGATTTGCTAGTACTATTTGTCTTGGAAATAGCGTTTTTTCATAGTTAATTATTTAAAAAAAGAAACCCACAGTTTTTATCATATTAATCATCATCTGAAGTTATTGTCATTTACATTGCATGTCTCTATAAAATAATCGTCTACTTGTAATCTACCTAGTCCCATTTTTTCTTCTTGAGTATTTTTATTTTTGTGGTCTTTCTTTACATTTTTGAAATTTTCCCTTCCTCTTCACTCCTTTTTTCTGTTGTCCAGGCATAAAATATATCCAACTATTTGAAAATTTTCGACATCATCACCTTCTTGTTCATAAATGTCCTCGATACAATATGATCTGCCCCTACTGCATTTTTTTCTTTTGTTATATGATGTCTATGGCAAAAACAAACCATTCATTTATTATAAATTGAGTATATCTAATAATCATAATAATTTAGTAATCATTATTTACGTAAGCGATATTTATGGCAATATCATACAGTGAAAATAGAACCAATTGTGTAAATTTTGATTGTGGTAAAATATGTAATAGTTGATTTGAAATAACGCTTGCCTCTCTAAGTACACAAACGACAGTACTGCAGACTACTTACTACTACTACTGCACACTTAAAACTAACTGGAAAATTTTCTCGGTTCAAAACAAACACAGAAGCAGTCAAATAGACAGGTGTCAATTTTTTCAAGGATTTTTAGCGTTCCTAATATTTTTTCTACACGATGTTTACAAAATTAGAAAATTCAAATAAACAAATCAAATAAAAAACAATAAAAACAAAAAACGTGTGGCACTCGGGGACTGCCGCGGTTAAGCTATTGCATAGCATTGTGTATCAACTTATGCAATTATAATTATTTATTTATTTTATTTATGCAGTATTTCTTTTTCTTTGATATTAATTCAAGTTACACTTTTTGAGCGTGGTGATCGTCTCGATTCGTGCGAGCTTCGTAGAGTCGTACAATACGTCTAGTTGCACGCACACAAACACCGTGTCGAAGACTGCCGAAAAGAAACGACGTAAGACAATGCACGGCCTTCAAGCCACACCTCCGTGCCCGTCGGAGTGGGGAGCGTGAGGTTTTTTTTCGTTACGGAATTTCTGGATTCGGTCCCCGCGCTCAAGGCCCTCGATAGAAGCTATGCAATAGCTTAAAAACTCTTTCAGGGTTAAGCTTGACTCTGTACATAGCATTTAAGTTTTTTGTTTCTGTAATAAGTTTCTGTGTGCAATAAAGAGTTAAAGAAATAATTAAAATAAATCAAATCAAAATTAGGGCTTATTTTAAAATGAAGATTTAAGTTACCCAATTGACTGTATGGGCTCTCGCCAGAATTCACGCGATGTCGTCCCTGAGTGTCGCTTCGTCCACTCATACTTCCCCAAAAACAAAAAATACCATTAGCAAACAACAAAATCGCCAAGAAAACATCGAGAAATGTCATTGTCATTGTCAGATTATTAAAAAATACACTAAAAAAAATAGCAATCAATAGCAAACTTTGATAGTAAACAATAACATCTAGTTTGACGAAATTACTTGAAAAATTGGAATTTACAAAAAATCATAACTCAAAAACTATTCGTTTCCGCACTACGAAATTTTAGATTTAGCCTAACTAGGTAAAGACCTTTATGTGACAAAAGTTTCAGCCGCCTAGCTCACATCAGAAAGATGAGTCAATGATTAATAATTGAACATCTTGAGAAACGGTACAAGTTTGTATCAAAGCTGGAAACACCGGAACACAGAAGATCGAACTGAGTTGTTCACAGTGCGTCCACAGATACGTATCATTTTTTTTTGTGAAAACCAAAAGACCGAATAGTCAATGTCAATCAAGCAAGATTTTCAGTGTCAGTAATGTGTTAATGTCAAAAAAAGTCAATCCGATCAATCAATCAAATTGTGGAGCGAAAACTGAGTGGACGGAAATTGTTGTGAAAAATTTAATGTTTTTCATTATATTTAGAACCTTTCTGATTCACATGAGAAAATTGGTAAAAGACACATTGTGATACCATTTACTCACATCGAATCCTATACTATGGATGATTTGTACGATAATTTGGATAACTACAATGAAGAGAGTACCATTGCCGAGGTAAAACGAATAGGAATTTAAAAAAAGGACACCGTATCTGTTGCATTCTGCTCACTGCTGTTTTATTTCAGTTACGTGAGGAAAACAAGGAGCTAAAGTTTAAACTTGAGGAGTATGCATCTACTTTGGATAAGTTACAAAAAGTAAGTTACACTCAAATTATTGCACAGTTCAAAAGGAATGCTCTAAAAAATATATAAGATATACAGTATGTTCATACTCTTGATGGTTCAACCAACTAGTCCAGAACTTAAGTGAGTTTGTTATTACATAGTTATACAGTCAAGCTGGTCACATAACACAAGCTCTGCTTCGTTTGGAGCTTTACCTATTGTATTGTATTTGTTTATTAATTAAGTAAAAACTCATAGGGTTTGTCCACAGTAACAATGTCAATCATCACACAAATCATTAAACAAAACTTATTAGATAATAAAAAGTAAAAATCCTTATCTACCTACTAAAGTCCATTCAAGTTGCAGTATGACACATAATGATGTGATGATGCTGTGTGGTAGTGTCCAGCATTATTTATTTAAAGAGATTAATCAATGTCTGAAATAAATTAATTATAATTATAATTATTTATTGATTACTAGCTTCCGCCTGCAGCTATGCTCAAGTGATAGTTAAATAAAAATAGCCTATGGGTTTAACCAGGTTGTTAAATATGTGTATTCCAAGTTTAATCCAAATCTGTTCAGCCATCACAGTACTATGATTGATACTGTACCTAAACCTTATTTTGAGTACTTTTAGATTTATTTAATAATTTACTTATAGATGAGCAGCTTTTGCAGATGTGTCTACATTTGAACAGATTCACATTGAGATTATAGAATATATTGCAGGAGTTTGACATCTTGGCTTCGGAGCACAAACAGTTAGAGCTGAACTACTCATCTCTGCTGAAAACTGCCAGATCTGAGATAGAAAGAAAGACGCAGATCATAACTAATCTTAACATAGAGTGAGTATTTGAAATTCATATTCTACAATCTATTTATGTCAAAGTCAATTTCTTTATTGCATGTATACAATAAAGGTAGAAGTAGGCCAAAGAAAAGATGGATGGAACTTGTAAAAGATGACATAAGTAAGAAAGGAGTAAGTGCTGAGATAACGAGTGACAGAGGTAAATAGAGAAAAAACACAATTGCCCTCACATGCCGCACAGTGGTTCCATTTGCAAAAAAAGGTGGACACTGGGTTAAAAGTTGGAATTTTGCTGTTTTTTTTACAAAAAACCTCACAAAATTCCTTACAACTTCTATTCCATGACAAAAATATGTTAGATGCTTAGTTTCTGAGGAAATAAATAATTCATTATTTTTTGTAACACAAAAAACATACTTTATTTTTTTCTCAAATTGGGTCATCTTGTTGCATGTTTCGTTAGTAATGTGTGGTAGTCCTAATGATATTAGAACCCGCAAAAAAATATAACGTGTGTCCACACTTGCCCATTCCCAAGTTGTTTGACATCAAATTCTATTCTTATTTTTGCTTGATTTGTGAGTTGCTTTGAGTTTTTAACAGCATTGAATGCATTTTCATGCACATGACTTTATTTTGAATAGCTTTGTAAGGAATTTTGTTCCAAAATCCAATGTGGAAGTCTTCATAATCTCAAACATCTTAGTGAAGTTATAATTTCTAAAATTCCTAATAAAATATCCGAAGGAGATTGTGCAAGAATCATAGAGTTTGTCAAATGTTTGCCAATCGAGTAATGAAGAAATGGACAGAGTCAAATAGAACCTTGAAGACGTTCCTAAGTAAGGAAGTGAGCACCAAGTGGCTGGAAATAAACATCAAATGGCATAATTGTGATAAATTTGATTTAGTTGCTGTTGGGGCAATTCCAGGAGACTTGGCTCATAAGCAGTGATCGGAATTAGGTGAGCTAAAATACCTAAAGTTCGAAAAATAACAGAGACTAAGTGGAGACGCCTTGCGACTAAATATTTTTCCGGGAAAATTTTCCCGGGTTTCGAGAAATTACTTAGGTCCATCTAAAATTAATACAGTAAAATAACAATCGAATTAATTTCCTCTTCTTATTATTGATAACAAGAAGAGGAAACGAATTCGATTGTTGTAAAAAACGGTAAGCACGATTTTTATTGTTTTCAACAAATAAAATGAACGATGTAAGTAAGCGCGGAAGCTAATGTGATTTATAAACCAGCTTTAGTAAATAGCTATAGTAATAAAAACATTTATTTAAGCAAGGGAATAAAAAAGCCATTTTATAGTTTTTGTACCATTTATTCATTTTGTACAGATAATGGAACTCAAAATCAATAATTAAGAAAGTAACCAGTCCTACCTAAGATACACAGTCGGAACTCTAAACATTATTTCCATTGATGTTGAATTTGTCCCTTAATCTGAATCGCTAACGTTTTCATCATGGACGGAGTATAAAGAAATATCTTCGTCCGGAGAATTAAAGAAAATCATTAGGAGTTTTTCCATATTATCTATTTTCAAACGATTTCTTTTTGTACTTAAAATCCATTTATACGTAGAGAAGGACCTTTCAACATCAACTGAAGTTACAGGTACATATTTATAGAATGACAATAATTCATTTTCATTATCTAATCCTTTATCTATATTTTCACAAATGTCTCTTAATGCATCTAGATCGGGATTTCTGTCCATAACGTTTTCTAATTTTTGTTTTACTGGTTCAGAAGAACACCAGCTTAGAACAATTCTTGCTTCATCAAAAATATGGAAAGATTCCGTCAACAATAAGTTAGACTTTTGCAATTTTTTTAATGAAATTTGAATTATTTTAAAATATTCGTCAATGTAATCTAAATCAGTTTTTAAACTTTCTTTTCCTAGGACAGTTTTAGCATGCCTGATAGACAAAGAATCAGAACTTCTTAGAAGTCTTACAATAGTTTTTATTTCTTCGTAATATTCAGCATAATACGAAGCTGCTTCTAGCCATGTACCCCACCTTGTTATGACAGGTTCAGGTGGCAATGGCAGGCTCGGAAATTTTTCCCTTAACAATTTTACTCTATTAGGAGCCTTTAAAAATATTTTTTTTACATTTGAAATTAAAGTATCCACATCCGCATATTGTGTCCGTATTTTTTCTGCAACGCGGTTAAGAGCGTGTGCTAAACAGGTAACATGTATCATATTTGGCAAGGAGTTCTTTAACATTCTTCCTGCTTTTAACATATATGCTACGCTATCAGAACATAAAACTAAAACATCTCCTACTTTGTCTTCATACGAGTCTCCCCACATATTTTCTAGGCATCCAATCACAAAATGAGCTATTGTCTCTCCATTTACTTTTTCTAACATTTTGCAAGCTATTAAAAATGGTTTGTTTGTTGCGAGATTTAAAGGTTTTACAAGAAAATTTACAATATAACGACCTTAATAGTCGGTAGTTTCATCTAGAGATATCCAAAGTTTCTGATTAAGAACATGGTCATGGATTAATGCAATTTTTTTTTTAAAAACTACGTCTAAATAAACCTTTCTCAATAACGATTCATCGGGAATCCTTTTAACATTTGTACATTTACAACACATATATTTCATTAAAAAAGTTTTAAACTCTGGTCGATTTACTCGTGACCAGGGTATGTTACACAATATAAGAAATTGTATTAAATCTAAATAAAATTCTTCGTTCACTTGCCTAGCAGTACCTTGATGTTTTGGTCCGTCAATATGCCTCTGTATATTGCTTTTTTTGCATACAATAGAATTCTCACATTTAGAACAAAATATCGTGTTGCTAGCGGGGTCGTGGTACAATTCGGGGTGATCTCTAATCCACGACTGTACAATCCCGTCGGTAGGTTTGGTCGCCATTTATTTGCTAGTTGCGTTGAGGCAGAAAAATTACTGAAAACAATGAGACAAATATATAGTTTCTACACTTTTCCAGGGACGTCTTCGCGTAAAATATAGTTTGATGATAGAATTGCCAGTAGCTCCAACATTTGTGCACGAACTCAAATATAAAACACTGAATAAAATTCCATAAATAAATAGTTGCATAAAATTGTTTGAATTTGGTAAATTTATCAAAAGCAGTCTAATATTTAGAATGTTTTAAAAGTGTAGTACAAATCAAAGACTTACCAAGTAATTTGATTGCCGTAAAGCGCAGTAAATTTCTGGTTGCAGTAAATCGTAGTCCGTAAATTCAAGCCAAGGTAGATAGGTACAAGTAGTGATATGGTTGCAATAAATCGCAGTCCGTAAATTCAAGCCAAGGTAGTTATGTGAAGCAGATCCAATAATCGATACGAAAACAGGTTAATAAAATATTCACGAGTCTAAGATACACACGCTGCCGAGGTAACTACAGAAGTGATGCACGCACGCATACAAGTTATGACGCCGTTTGGATGCAAAACACCCTCACCCTTCAACCCTTTTGTCATTGTTTACTTAAACAATGATTCGTTTCCCAGAATAGCCAAAGCATGCTGTCCCTTTCTTAGCGTTTGTTGTTGTTGTTTATCACTGGTTTGCTGTGTATTGCTACAAACACTTAAAGGGACAGCATGATTTGGCTATTCTGGGAAACGAAAACATAGGCGAATCCAGTTTTTTACCTGAGTTAATAACAAAATAAATCTTATTGAAGTTTGTTAAAAAGGAAAATTAATTCAGTTAGTTTTCTGTATGAATAACATTAATATTAAATGTACTTAACTGATATCCTAAAACTTGGAACAAATTCCCAATTTCCGGGAAAGATTTCCCGGAAAAAAATGTTAATGGTAAGGAAGTCTCCATTTTTTTTGACTCTATTCTTTGAACTTTAGGTAAATTAGCTCACCTAATTCCGATCACTGCTCATAAGTCAGAACATTTACCAGATCGTAATGCAACTGTTTGTACTGCAGAAATTGGAACTTCTACAGAAAACGAGAAAAGCGTGTCATTTATTTTATTTATTAGAATTACAGTATTATTTGTTTATAAAAGTTGGAAGAAAATGGAATATTTTTTGAGACTACAAAAAATGTGGCTATTGGCAGCCATATAACAGAAATTGATGAAAATTTGATCTGCCTATGTGTGTTATTCTTCTGACATATTTTCCAGAAGTAAGATTGATATTGAAAGCTTCCGAAGCTATTGCAGAGAAATAGCAAAACTGTGCTCACATCTACTTTCCCTAAGAATGAATAAAAAATCGAGATATGAACCCAAACCAGCCATTTTAGATAACAAGGGTATCCCAAGTTCTTTCACAGTTCAGTGTTAGAAAAATCATCATCATCATCATCATCATCAGCCCATAGCAGTCCACTGCTGGACATAGGCCTCCCCTAATGAGCGCCATTGCGCCCTGTCCTGAGCTCGACGCATCCAGCTTCTGCCAGCAGCCTTTCGCAGATCGTCGCCCCACCTGGCCGGAGGGCGTCCTACACTACGTTTGCCGAGCCGCGGTCTCCACTCAAGAACTCGTTTACCCCAACGGTTATCGGTTCTTCGGCAGATATGGCCAGCCCACTGCCACTTCAGCTTGCTAATTCTCTGAGCTATGTCGACAACTTTAGTTCTATGTCGTTATGGATTTTATCCTTCAGAGAAACCCCGGGCATAGCTCGTTCCATAGTTCGCTGAGCGACTTTAAACTGGTGGACTAGCCGTACTGTGAGTGTCCACGTTTCGGCTCCATATGTCATGACGGGTAGGATGCACTGATTGAAAACTTTTGTTTTCAAACATTGCGGTATGGGTGACGAGAAAACTCGACGTAGTTTTCCAAATGCTGCCCAACCCAGCTGAATCCTCCTCTTGGCCTCCTTCTCGAAGTTGTTTCTACCCAACTGCAATATTTGCCCGAGGTATGTATACTGCGAAACAACTTCAAGAAGGTGTCCATTAACGACAGCTTCTTGTTAGAAAAATAATGAAGTTAAAATATTGGTTGCACTATATTTATGCAAAAGATCAGGTTCATACTCATATTTCCCTAATCAGACCTAAATATGAATCCTATTATCAGACACTATGATTTGGAGTCCTAATGAAAAAAATACACCAGCATGGTGGAAAAAATGCAGAACAAGTTCGCAAGGTGTTTGTATTTAAAACTATATGGGGTTTACCCCTTTTTAACCGACTTCAAAAAAAGAGGAGGTTCTCAATTCGGTTGTTTTTTTTTTATGTTTGTTAGCTCATAACTCTGTCATTTATGAACCGATTTGGAAAATTATTTTTTCGTTAGAAAGGGTATACTTCCCAATTGGTCCCATATAAATTTTAAGAAAAAATATCAACCCTAAGGGTGATACAATTGGGAATGAACCTTTTTTGGGCTTGTTTTTTTTTTTATGTTTCTTACCTCATATCTCCGTCATTTATGAACAGATTTAAAAAATTCTTTAGTCGTTGTGTAGGGTATACTTTGCAATTGGTCCGATATAAATTTGAAGTAAAAATACCAACCCTAAGGGTGAGAAAACTGGGAATGAAAATTTTATGGGCTCATATTTTATTCGTTTTTTTTATGTTTGTTACCTCATAACTCCGTCATTTATGAACCGATTTAAAAAACTTTTCGTTTTTTGATTAGGGAATAGGGAATTGAATATACTTTTAGTTTGGTCCCATAAAAAATTGAAGAAAAAATTCCAACTCTAAAGGTTAAAAAACAGGGACTAAGATTTTATGGGCTCGAATTTTATTCATGTTTTATGTTTATTATCTCATAACTCCGTCATATAAAACCCAATTTGGAAAATTCTTTTTCGTTGTGTTTTTCGGGGGTAAGACAATAGATAAAATTTCTATGGGCTCGAATTTTATTTATAGTTTTAGTAATCGTCTTAAAGTCAGATTCACTAAACCTTAGGAAATAAACAATAATTTTAAATAAAAATAAAAACCGACTTCAAAAACATTTATTGAAAAAACTGTAAAACTAAAAAGTTAAAAATAACTGCTTATTTTGTGGTTCATCCACCTTTTTTCTATAAAATCCCTTACGATCTATGCCTTTACCACATAGGTAGATGTAGTAAACGCATAGATCGTAAGGGATAAATTTATAGAAAAAAGGTGGATGAACCAAAAAATAAGCAGTTATTTTTAACTTTTTAGTTTTACAGTTTTATCAATAAATGTTTTTGAAGTCGGTTTTTTTACCCTTTAATGTACACAATCCCTATAACTAGTTAGCACTCTGTAAGTTAGTATATTTCGTTATTGTTTGATAACAGCAACAGCTGATTTTTGGTTTGCCTTTGTGACTGTGAGTATGGTGCAGTGCATGTTTATCTATTTATTTGAACTTGCTTAATTTAATTTTGCATTTTTTTAATTTAATCATTTGCATTTCAGAAAAGATGCAATGGTACTCAGTTCTATCCAAAACAGAAATTTACGCCGTTTTGGAAGAAAAAGTCAAAATATAAACAATAAGGATGATTGTGGTTTAGGAAAGCAGACTCTAAATAGCTGTGATAACAACCAAAAACCTTCTCCCAACCCAGTTTTAAATGAAAGGTATTTTTATCTGTTTTAGTTGCTAAAGGTGTGTCTAAACATTGAGCGGCGAGTGCGCGGCAGCAAGATGCGGCATTCGCAGGACACACTTCTGCCGCGCTCGAGTTAGGACTAAACCGACGAATGTTTGCGCGGCACATCCAAGATATGCCGCGCGCTTCAGTTGGTTTCAGAACAAAAATGAAAGCAGCGTGTGTGCCGCAGCTTTGCTTATACACGTCCAAACATGCGATTGCCGCGCAGTGTTTGGACACACCTTTAAATAAAGTCTAGTCGTACTCATCAAGATCTAAAAGACCACTTTACTTCTGTTTTTAAACATTTTCTTTTACAAACATGTTTCACATTGAACTGCACTGAACCCTTTCCAATTATTGACAGCCTCTGTGGCGCAGTGGGTGAAGGCCTGAAACTCAGAAGATCGCAGGTTCGATTACTGTCGCAAGACAAATGTTTGTATTATTTGCAAATATTTGTTTCGGGTCTGTGTTTGCTATGTAGGCTCAGCTTTCCTTTATGTGTAGTGAGCTAGGCGGCTGAAACTTTTGTCACAGGTAGGGCTACACCTAGGAAGCCTAAATCTGAAATGGCGTAGTGCGGAAACGAATAGTTTTTGAGATATGAATTTTTGAAAATTCCAATTTTTCACGTATTTTCGTCAAACTTGTTGATAATGTTTGCTATTGATTGCAAATTATTTGGTAATCTGACACTGACAATGACATTTCTCGTGGTTTTTGCGGCAATTTTATGGTATTTTTTGGTAATCTGACAATGACAATGACATCTTTTGTTGTTTTCCCGCCGGTTTTTGGTGATTGTTTGATTGATTGAATTTAGTCGTGTAAAAATTGACACAGATAAACAGTAGGTTATTAGGTTTTTTTTTTTTAACCACCCGGAAATCTTTCTCACCAAAGTAGGTTCTAGGACACCCCGACTTGAGTAGATTAGGTTCGAAATCTAACACAGAACCGACACAGAGCACCCCAACGCCACCTAGTCTTGTGGTCCCTACCCTTAGAGTGTATAAAAAATGCGTGAGTGAGAGTTCTGACGAGAGCCCATACTGGAGTCAAATATCCATTTTTATGATTTGAAACGGGGTTTTAGAGTGGTCATAGGTCATAGGTTCCCCTTCCCTAACACTACCGCATCCCCCCTTCTCCCGATAGTGTGTTTTGGTGTATATTGTTTACGTTTTTTCCATACTTAACCTCAAAACTAAATTATTATTTTTCTCGGAAACTATGAGTTTCCGCACTTAACCCTTTTAGGGGGAGGGTCCTCCCCCCCTCCCCCACCCCTCCCACCCCCTTACCCCCCAAAAGCTCACTACACATAAAGGAAAGTCCTTCCGCTATGTATAATGTGTGACTATTTACAAAAAAAATTGAAGTAGTTTAACAATCATGTGGTTCCCATAATACAAGCTCTGCTTAGTTTGGGGCTAGATGATGCTATGTGATAAATGCTAATGTCCAGCATTATTATTTTTTATTACTATTTATTACTTTCTTTGGATAAAAAATGTTATTATTATTTTCAGAGCTGGTGGCAATATTTTACCACCGGAGAATTTGAATGCTCCGGGCTTTGATACTAATACTCCGTACAGAAATATTCAAACACGACTTTTAGATTTGGTTAATAAGAGTATTAGTAATCCTAACCCAAGAACTAACTATGAAATCAAAGAAAATATAAAACTCGACAATGATTCTAAGAGATCTAGAGCCCGTATAAGTTCTAGAAGGAAATCTATGCCAGTTTCAAGGTAAATTGTAAAAAAAACATTTAAACTTCCCTGTAAGTGCCATTGGTTGAGTAGTCAGATTAGGTATAAGTACCTATATAGATAATCAAGATTTGAGTGGCTTACTATGTATCCAATGCAGTGAAAAGAAATCTCACGAGGTGCCTTTCATTGAGAAAAAAAGTAATTGAAAATAAAACACTGGGTCGCCGCTTCCGCCAGCAAGTGCATCGCGACGATATTATCGTCGTGCCACGTATTTCTATACACCCTTATAGAATGTGACTCCACATGGTGATGTTATCGCGATGATATGTGAAGTCGCTGAGTGTGAGTAAAATGTCAACATTTCGTTGCGTGCCTATCACCACACGCGGCGTCCTCGCAGCGTACTCGCCAAAACAATTGTAACAACTCCAACTCGTTGCACAACTGTGCCGAGTTGGTGCGATTTCGCGGCGATTCCGTGGCGAGTCGTGTCGATACGTTGACGAAATAATCGTCATCTCGTGGAAATTACCCAACGATAGATGCGCACTCTTCGCGATGCAGTCGCTCGTGAAGGTGGCGCCTATGTGAGAGAGACCATATTTTAAGGCAGTTTAAACTTTCATAGTCATTCACTGTATATTATTTTTTCAGCATGGTCTGTGCAAAATTTAGCACCGATGAAGAAGATGAGGCCAGCTGTGGAAGTACAAAGGAATCTTCCAGAGGTCCAGAAAAAAGGAACTTGGATAGATTTTCCTATGAAAAACCTAATACAGAAGGCCATTTTGAATCTTCAAAGGAAACCAGAAATAGACTGAGTAGATATGATGGTAATAAATTCAGAAGTATAGAAACTAATGATGGCTCTCAATGGCACAGAAGAAATATGAGTCCCGAAAAAGGAAGGGGCAGTCCGAAAAGAAGAGTTAGTCAAGACAGAAGAAGAGACAGCCCTAGAAAAAGGGGCAGCTCTGATAGAAAAAGAGGGAGTCCTGATAGAAGAAGAAATAATTCAGATAGGAGAAGAATTAGTCCAGATAAAAGAAGATTTAGCCCAGACAGAAAGAGGCTTAGTCCGGATAGAAGAAGACTTAGTCCAGTTTGTCCAGACAAAAGAAGAGTTAGCCCAGATAGAAAAAGGCTTAGTCCGGATAGAAGAAGACTTAGTCCAGATAAAAAAAGATTCAGTCCAGATAGAAACCAAAAAAACATTGAACAGAAAATCTCTCGAGACCGCAGTGAAGAATTGTATCGCAGACAGGAATATGATAAGCACAGAAGATTGATTAGTCCATCTACAGACAAATATTATGTTTGCGATTATACTCTCGGAGGCCAAAAAACGCAAAGATTGCAGGAAAGAAATCGTCCTCAAGATTTTGATAAGTACAAATCATCTAGCCAAGACTTTTACTCACTCAAACATAAAATGCCGAATGATTATGAAGAACCAAGTAAAAGAATGAGACTGGACTCACAACCACATCATGAAGAGAGAAGAAGGACAGCCGAACCTGACTTTGCTTATCTGCATAATATGTCCTGCCAGTCACCTGAATACACTCATATAGAAGCACAGCCTTCACATCAGATCAGAGGTAATTTATATTTGTTCATCTTAAATCTTTTTATTTGCTATTTATAAACATATATAAGTCATTCCCATAAACGAAAACTCCACGATTAGGAGATTTAAGCGCCTACCAAATGCACAGTATATATAGTGTTTTCTTATAGGGGAGGTCTGTATCCGGCAGTGGACTGAGATAGGCTGGTGTTGTATTGTAAGTAATTTAATTATTAACACAAAAATATGTCTGGTAGGTCATAAACGCTTCCATTATAAGTTTTTAAGGAGTTAATTATTTAAAATGTGTTCATTTAATTTTCAAGAAATAAAACTCCACTCCACATCAAAGCTTGACGACCCCAGGATATCAAGCACGAGGTATACTATGAGGACTCATCGCGGTAAACCAGAGTTTTGTACCACTGATAGTGCTAATGTTGATATAAAAGTCCTAGACACATCTGGTTGGGATATGATAAGAACAATGAAAATGCCAGATGCTTTATTGAAAGCACCAGAGACGAATGTTTTGCCTACTGCTGTTTTACTACAAAAACCAATGGTTACAGTTACTGGAAATGTTTTAGAAAAACAATCGACATCCCCTCATTTACCACAAACCAATAAACCATCATCCCCTGATATGCCACATGCAGACAAAACACAGGCGTCTAATTTACCTCATGCTCCTCAAAAGCTAAAATCAATTGATAAGCCATTTGCTTCAATTCAACAACAAACAGATAATATTACCAAAAAAGCAGTATTTACTGATATGCCAGATATTATTTTAGCCCAAAAACCAATACCTAAAGATGGTAGTGCTACAGATCATATATCTACTGATGAAATTTTGCCTGATGCCATTCCTCAAAAACTAGTATCTACTGATGAAATAATTGATGAGGTTCATATGCATATTCAAGACCCAACATCTAACATATCCATGGAGTCAGGAGAAATATATGACTATGATGATGTTGAATCACTCTCTTCTGAAAAAAATACAAATGGGAAAATCAAAAAAGGAATACAAGATGAACCTAGAAAATCTGAAAGGTCATCAAATTATAAAATACCCAAGAAATATAAAAGTGATTCACAGATTGCTGAAATAAATAATGATAAAGCATCAGAAATAAAACATAATCTTTCTGATAAAATAAATAATAAAAAAACCGCTGAATCATCTAAAAAGAAAAACGACGGAAGTCCTACGCAGAATAAAAGGAAAAACCCACAGCGTCGAAAAAGTGAATTCCAATGCGAGTTCCAAAATTACATTACCACTAAAGAGATTATTGGAGATTTTGAATTGAGTGATGATGATATCAGTGATAATGCAGATGTACAAATACATCAACATACTCTAACAGTATCAAATCCTAAGCTGGTTAGCCCTGGCACTTGTGACACTAAATTATGTGAATCTAAATCAAAAGAACTTGAAAAAAATAAACTACATGCTGAACCAAATTTGGAAGATAAATTGGTAAAGGACAAAAAACCAAAATCCAAAAAGAAATCACTTAAATTAAAGGAAACCAAAATACCTCTTGAAGATAATAAACATGCCTTTATTAATAAACCCGTAACAAGCATAGAAAACGATGAAAAAGATAAAGAAGCTTCATTATCTATTGGTCCGCTTGATAAAATAAAAGAAAACTTAACAAAGGAACTTGAAAAAAAAGATTCTGCACCATCGCGAGGTAGGCCTGTTAAAAAAAAAGAAACCAGTTCAAGTATATCACCCGAAAATATAGACTCAGCGCCACTCAAAGGAAAACCAGTAAAAAGGAAAGAAACCAAAAAGGATCCATCGGAAATCAAAGATACTGCAGTATTACCTCTCAAAGACAAAGCAGTTAAAAATAAAGAATCCAAAAAAGAACCACTGCAAATCGAAGATAATGTAGTACTCGTGGCTGAACAAGCTAAGCAAAATGTAAAAATTAAGGAACCAGTTGCAGATAAACAAACAGAGACTTTGGCTAAACCAGTCAAAAAGAAAGAAGCTAAGATAAAGGATTCAACTGAAACAAAAAATACAAAACCTAGTAAAAAGCAACAAAGTAAACTGAAGCAATCTTCTGAAACCACAGTACATACTACTTCAACTATTGTGAAATTAGATAAAAATAAAATTACCAAAACAAAAGAAACTAAATTCAGTGAACTTTTCGGGGATTCCAGTAGTTTAGTTTCACCTGAAGATTTGGGTTTAATACCAGCTGTAGAGCCTCAAGAAAATTACGTACCCATCTTTGAGGATGCTCAAGATGCTATTGATGTAGCTAAATTTACGACTCCGGTTTCTTCAGCGTCAATAGAAAAGACAATTGATACAATAAGCAAAGCAGATGCAGAAAGTAAAATGAGAATGAACATCGAAAGCTTGGATAGTCCAGTTGTGACAGCTGGTCAAATTCAAACCTCTCAAGAGTCCGTGGCTAAGGAAATTCTGCAGGCAGAACACTTACCAGTACAAAGCATGTATCAGAATCTTCAATCCGATATTTTGTCAAAAGAAAACGATATTGTAAAAACTATTATAATTTCATCTGGCATTCAAGCACCATTAGCATCTGAAGCAGTGAATACTAACACATTAGTGAGTGATACATCAAAAGATTTGCATGTGATGCAATGTGTCAAGCCAACTGTGCTTCAGGGTATGGCTATGCAAGCTCTCGCTACATCCACACCACAGAAGGTTTGGCAACAGAATGTCACTGATCCAAAGCCTAACTCAAAATGCGCAAATGAAAGTCTAGATAACAGTGTTGAGAAAACCCCCACCATGGATAATTCGGACAATAACACAAATACCTCTCAAACGAATGACCCAGATGAACCAGATATGAAAATATTCGTAAAAAGGCGAAGGAAAGTGTTGAAGAAAAAGTGAGTAACTTACAGACTGTAGGTACATTTATCATTATCCTCTAAGTAAAAAATACGATGTAAACCAGGTTAAGACTCAAGTTACTTATATATTTATGTAAATAGAACAAATATATATTAATATATTTTATAACTACTCGATTATTCTTGAGGAAAACAAATTATCATTGATGATAATGTATGAGCAATATGATATTGTATTGTAGTGTAAAATGTCATCTTGCCACGATGTTAGGTAATCACTAGCATTTTCTCCTTAATTTTCGTTGTTAAATTACCGCAGAGTTCTCTATGTTATGTAAAATAAAAATACTTTTTGATTTGCCCATAACAGTCTTTATTTTTCTTATACTTAATTATTTACAAATTAAAGTAATTACATTATTTACAATAGCAACAGTTCCTAGTTGGTAAAATATAAAATAATTCAATATACAAATAATCAAATGATTGCAAACATTATTTTATGTCCAAATTGCTTGGTAACTTCCTAATAATTGATCCAACCACTAAGAAAAACATTTTGTACTGTTATAGAGTTAAGTGATGCAACAATTATTGGGAACGCCATTCAGGCACCGTCTCAAGATTTTGCATATAATATAAATAACTGCCAGCAGTTACCATTTCGCTTAACAAGCCAATAAGTGGCTTGAGTGTGAAAATCATACCTTGCTACAAAGTTTGCGTCAACTATATATTGTATAGAGATTACAAACTTTTGCATTCAAGCCACTGATGGCTTCTGATTACAATAACACGTAACATATTAAACTTCAGTCTGTAATTGGGAAATATGAGGTTGAGGTAGGTACCTGCGTAGTGGATAATATTAACATTTTAAATAGTCATTAGGGTACATTTGCATAATCGCAATATGAGCGCTCTAAGCTGAGATTGGAGCTTCCCAGTGTGATCAATATAATTCCACATAAAAAATTAACCATTGCTTATTCTGGTAATCGATTTTAAATATGTTTACTAATTGAATTTCAGGCATACGCATAGCACTTTAAGTAGGCACTAATGGAGGGCTGCAGTGTCGGAAAAGATTAATACCTTAATTAATTTTATCAGACTTTTTACATCATAAGTGCGCTCTACTCGCGCCGCAAAACCGCGTTTATCTACATTCGTGATTCGCAGCTTTCACGCGCATGTGTAGAGCGCACTTTACAAAGTTGATAATGCAGCTGGACGCTGTTATTGTTACGGAATAGTGCTCTTACTACAAATACAGGTAGGCAGACTGATAAATATAGTAAATTATTATTATAGCTAAGAGCGTTTACTAGTCTCCACTTTCACGAACATTTATGGTTCATAAACTGCACTAGCACTCGCAACCGTTGAGATAGTAATTATAATATTCACTTCACAATCACTTATCACAATATATTGATTATAAACCGTCACTTGGACTTCTGGGATTAGATAACGTACCAATTATATTGTTTGCCATAGGGATATCATCACTTCGCGTTATAGAAGCGGATGACGTAGATGTTGAAGCATTAGATACGTTTGACACTGACGGTCGTTTGCCCAGCTTCTTTAAAACCGTTGGTATCTGCTCGCAATGTTCCGTGCTATGTGAAACATGTTGGTAGCACACGGCCGATGCATGCCCTGACCGCACGGATGTAAGGGCTGTGCCAGCGGCCCATAGATTCGTTGCAGGGTCGTATACTTCCACTATATCCAGGAATGAAGTGCCGTCGTAACCACCTGGAGTAAAAAATCTTTGTTGAAATGTATGTCGTTCATCTAATCAACTAAAAGAATGACTTTGCAATGCAGTAAAGATAATGGCACGGATCAACCCGTTTGACCATGTGCAGAACACATTTTCACAATTTCTATGGTCTGTTAGAACAAGTAGACCACTACTTGTTCTGAGCAGTATCCCCACTATCTTAGCTCAGACCTATAAACTCGTGGCGAGACCTATACAATGCCTGACAGTGCCAGTAACTTCTATGAGATAGTCAATAAGAACTCCTCACGAAGACTCGAGGCGTTTCTGGCAAATAATATAGACAACTCACATTTCCTCCCGTAAATGTCTTATGAGGCGATAAAGATTACACCAGTAGGGATATTTTCAAATGTTTGAAAAGTTTAAGATCATCAGTAGAATACGTTAGGTTTTGTTTGATTTTATTTATATTTAGACGGATTCCTAGGATCTCAAAAGCTTCTGATGGAGGTTCTCAGCAACGCTATGTCGCGATGGCGCAATTCTGGCAAAATTTTCTATGTCGGATTCGATTCGGAAATGTTCGAACGTTTTAAATCATCCTTGCCGTATGGGTAGCGCAGTGCACCTGTACCCATACTGCGATTAACCCGCCTGTGAATCTTGGTGATTATGGCGAACTTTCCACAGTGAGAGACACCCATACCTTTACAGGAAGAAAAGCTTGGCTACTTGATAAACCTACGAATAAGGCTTGATGTAACCCACCTAACGCGTAAAGCTTGTTGTCTAGTACAGTTAGCGAGAGCGCAGATCTCGCGACCTGTACCGACGCGACAGGGTCCCAAGTGTTCCGCTCCGTGTCATACCGCTCCACTGAGGCGAGTTGCTGCGAACCGTCGTAACCGCCCACTACGAAGATAAACTGGTTCCACGCTGCAACACCTACAAAAAAAAGATTCCGCCGTATTGATAACCTCCTTTTTAAAGTCTGTTAAAAAGTTTTCTTTCTCAAAAAAGCTCAAAGTTAAGCTTTCTCTTATTTTCGATCGGCATTTATCGCCGAGCTTAGCTTAGACTTGACAAGTTAAATTATCCGAAAATGGGCAATTATTACGATCTTTTTTTTTTATCTCCCTGTATTTAATTTAGACTGTACGCCCCCGCTAGGTGCAACACAGCGTCTCAAAAACAATTGTCCCGCTCAAATTGCGTTCCAACATTCCGATTTTTAGGAAATGGAAGGAGATAACTTGTGTCTACCCCACACAACGTAGGATAAGAAGAGGCAGATGAATTGATGATGATTCAGGTGCAGTAACTAACTAGATATAAAGGACACACCACCCATCCAACTGACCTCACGAGGTAACGAGACCTTGCGGGTGGGAAGGAGCCTCCTAGGCACCTTATAGTCACCGAAGCAGAGCCATCATAAACTTCATTTGACACCACGCGAAAGCGAATAATCGCTTTTGCTACATCTGGTGGACAACCTTAAGGGGGCGTCCATTAATTACGTGAGGCATTTAGGGGAGGGAGGGGGTCGAGCCGAATCTCACCAAATCTCACGTGGGGGAGGGGGGGAGTCCCAGCAAATCTCACGTATTTTTTTTTCGTCAAGAAAAATAAATTAAACCCCGTCAATTCCAAAGCCGCGGGCAGTGCTAGGTTATAATATTAGTGTGATATGACATTTATTTGCATTAATAGTGTAATTTGATGTCATAATTTTAATTGAACTCTTTATTTTTAAAATCTTGCATATTTTTGTACGTTTTTACGCTGCGACGAAGGGCTAGATAGTATAAAATTTGACTTGTCTAAGTGCTTATTTTGTAAGCTTAAATAAATAAATAAAATGACCGCGAATCTTGGCACCTGCATAACTTTTAGCTTTTGAGACACACTTGATAGGAATCGGTAATTTCCTCGCCTCAGTATACAGTTTAGGTACTAAATAATTTTCTTTTGTTTTCACTGTTCTCGAAATCTTGAAATTTACTAATCTTAAAAAAACTAAGTAGTTTTTTTTAAATAAATGCAACGCAATCAACTTATTATCATCAATTCACATTTTGAAACATCTCACGTGAGATTTTGGGGGGGAGGCAGAGGGTCGAGCAAAACCTTACGACATCTCACCAGGGGGGTGGAGGGGGTCGAAAAATCGCCAAAATCACCTCACGTAATTAATGGACGCCCCCTAAGCATTCCTTTCACACACACATAAAATTGTACCGTTCACGTACACAAACTGCATGTGATTGCGATGGGTTTGTTCCATAAATTTCATTAGTGTGTGTCCGGTTAATGGTCCTGAACCATTATTACGCAAATTGGTAAAATAGTCACAACAGATATATTCCCCTCCGAAGTTGGCTCATCAAACGATCCGACCAATTATCCTGATTCAACTTTAGAAGGACATGGATACGTTTTGGCTATAGTAGGATTATTTTCTCGCTGTAACATGCGTCATACTCAACACTCCACTAATGTTAAGATGATTTATGTTATGAGTTAAAATTTGTTGAGTGATGAGAGTACTCGGCGCGGGCGCACACACGTTATTGATGACAAGAATGACTCAGCGAGAGCGGGACCGAGGTTTGTGTTTATTGACAATGTTTATTTCCCTCAAAAATAAGTTTTTCTTTTTCAATTACACGTCTACTACTCTCATTAAATTTAAATGCAAAAACAATTCAGTAACTTCATATAAAAAAGATTTAATATAAAAAACTAATAACAAAGTAAAAAAATAAATAAAAATGTATTTAGAGTTCATATCGACTGCAGTAATGCACATTTCTGCGCTTAAACAAAGGGATCGCACTGTTCTCCTAAGTGGGAGAGACGGACCAATATTGGTGTCTGGTTCCGATAATTTATGACCGCTACACAGTAACTTACCGGCCCCACTCCTTGCCACTTGCATCGGCGCGACCTCCGTCCACCGGTTGTTCTCCGGATGGTAGCACTCGACGGATGCGATCCTGCGCGCGCCATCGAACCCGCCCACGGCGTACAAAAGTCGGTTGACCACTGCCACGCCAACGCCGAGCCGCGCGCTGCTCATTGACGCTACGGACGTCCACGCGTCGCGTTCCGGGTCGTAACTAACCAAACAATAACCTAACTACAGTTAGTTAAATATAGTGATTTTTGGATTTTATAAGTGTTTGCCTACACTTCAGGGAAAATCGTCCCGGTATTGATGGGAAGGTCGCGGGTTCAAATACCGCCCCAGTCGAAATTTTTGGGATATATAAAAATCTTAGATTTTCCCTGAAGTGTGGGCAAACACTTATAAAAGAAAAAATCATAGTATAAGCAAAGCGACACCTCTCGTCAATGTACTAAATTATTAGTCATTGAGCAGGCTTGGAAGCTGCAAAGTTTCCCCTGTAGGTGGAGCAAACGGCGCTTAGCCGTGACTGCCGAAAAATTTCGGGTAGCGCAGTTGGTTAGCGCGTCCCGGTATTGATGGGAAGGTCGCGGGTTCAAATCCCGCCTGAGTCGATTTTTGGGATATATAAAAATGTTAAATATAGGTTGATACGCGGGACAATGTTTATTTGTTTATTTATTTGCTTACATGTACTATAATTTATATAAACAGGTTAGGTTGATATTGTAGCCTGATTGTGATGAGTAGAGTAGATGTATCTACCCTGTAAAGGCACTGCAAAGTGAGTTAAGTCGTAGTTAGTTATATAAATATAAAAAGAAATGTCAATAAAAAATAATTAAAACAATTACAAGTCAACATTCAAAAATAATATTAGTTTAGCAACTTTAACCTATTTTTACTTAGACCTAAGTCAACACATAGTTCAATGACAAGAATGCTTATTTACGAAAGAAAAAAATAACAGGAAAACGTTAATAAAACTCCTACTGCCTCAATATGTACGGTCATCGTTTAGATTGTCAGATAGGTACATCGTCAACACAATAGTATGCTTTTTTATATCAATAAAATAAGTTCAAGTATCTGCAAAACGTCTTATCTTTTTGTTAATTTTTTATATTGTCCGGTATTTTATTATATATTTTTAACCGACTTCAAAAAGGAGGCGGTTCTCAATTCGTCGGAATCTTTTTTTCGACTTTTTTATGTATGTTCACCAATATCTCCGTCAATAGGGTAGACGACTGACAAATTCTAATTAATCCGATATTTACATATCCAAAGAATATTGGACACGTCTTTTTTTTCTTTTGTCAATGAAACAAAAAATAATAAAGATATAGTGCGTTAAAATTCCTTATAGTACATTTTTTGCCTAGGCGTGACGTCACAAGCCCCCACTCTATAACATTATTTATCTACGTCAATTTCTATTGATTCGATAAATTATAAAATACGTGTCCATTTTTTGTTGATGTAACTGACGGACTAATTAGAATTATTATTTTTTGACCCAGTTGTCATGCCTATTGTGAGTCGATTTTTAAAATTCTTTTTTTGTTTAAAAGAATATACTTCACAGGTAATTCCATATAAATTATATCTCTGAGAAATTGGTACTTTTCTCGCAAAACTCAAAAAACTTCATTCTAACTTATATTTTGCCATTCTGAGTCGTTCCTCATGCGGGCGGTACCTTTAGTTGGTCTGCCCATGGTGCTTGTTTACTTAAAAATAACAGAATTATCTAGTTAGTCCAAAAATGAAGAAATTAACTTTAAAAAAAACAACCGACTTAAAAAAAACACTTCTTACTTCTTGACCTAATAAGCGAAAAATAAACTTTATTAGATATTTAATTCAAAGAAGAAAATAGGCACCTACTCATCTATTTGAAGTCTGTGCAATTTGAATAGCTTTGATAGGCTAAATACTTCCGCTTCCGCCTCATCACAGCACCCAACGCGTGCGTGAATGTTTGAGCGTAGACGGGGCTGGGGGCCCTCTAGGTACTGCACAGACTTCAAACAGATGAGTAGGTGCCTATTTTCTTCCTTGAATTAAATATCTAATAAAGTTTATTTTTCGTTTTTTAGGGCAAGAAGTAAGTGTTTTTTTTTTTAAGTCGGTAAAAAATTTTTTATTAGCCTTTTGGACTTTTTCCCATCGATTTTAGTAGTTTATAATAATAATTTATGAATATTTCGTCTGTTAAAAACATGTAATTGGTTTTCATTGGTTTGTCAACTAAATTGTTATTCGTCATCACTACGTGAAGTCAGGTTCCGCGTATCAATCTATATTTAACAAACTTACAACTTAGCCACAGATACAGAAGATAACTATATAGATGAAGTCTTAAAATTCACTATGCTCTGATCATCAACTCATACGTATGATCTCTACTTTCTTAAGTCCATATATAATTTGCTAGAAAGGGATACTTTATCTCAATACGATTGCTGCGACTTCGTACCAGGGCATTTCTATGAAACTGCATGGCATTTTATTCGAGCGCCCTAGAGCGATTTTGTTTTTGAACTAATTTGAAGTCGCATTGAGAGAAGTATGCATCCCTTTCTAGCTAATGATATATGGACCTGAGAAAGTAGAGATCAGCCGTATGAGTTGATGATCAGAGCATGAATTAATTTTAAGAATTCTATGTTTTAGTCATCATAGTTCTTAGTACTAGTACCTAGTAGTAGTTTATAGAATTTAGCTTAATTTGACACCTCGTGTGATTGCAATACTAAAAGATACCAGAGGAGTGATCGACTAACCGACGAATCCTATATTACACCGTAACCGATAACGCTTCGTTTTCCTTTGAAAAACTGTCAAAAATTAACAACGAGGCGTCGAAAATTTGTCAGTTTTTCAAGAGAAAACAAAGCGTCATCGGTAACGGTATAATATAGGAACCGGCCGTAACTCTGTTGCAAACAGAAATTATTGACACCGATCCTGTTTTTACTAACTTTGACATTTCATCTATCGAAATTCAATGAACGTCATTTGACAAACTGTCACAGTTTTTAAAAATAGGACCGGTTTCAATCTTTTCTGTTTGCAACAGAGTTAGCCGATCAGCCCACTGAGATAGCTTTCATTTTAGAATTTAACTTTAGTTTCAGAAAATGCACAACAATAAGTCTTGTTACCAGTATTCTGCTACTTTTAACGGAGACATAGCTTTGCTACGTAAAGCAGATATTTAGGCGTAAACTATGCCCTGTGTTTGACAATTGATAACATAGATGGGAACGAAGGAAAAAAAACATCTAAACTGCCATAAAAAATAGCTCAGATCGTGTATCGAAACAGCAAAAATTGTAAGGCGGCTACATACGAGAAACTACGGCCGAAACACGAATATTTTGATGTCTATGAGTATCGTAATCGTAAGGTAAAATTTTGGCCTATGAAAAAGCGTATATTCAAAATAACGCATTGTCATTGGCTAAAATTTTACTATAGGCTTTACTATAGTATCGTTGAATTATATATAATATTTTTTATGGCAAAATATTCGTGTTTCGGTCTGCGGTAGATATGCGTCGAAACCCGAGTCGCTTATCAATAGCGTGATTTTGTAGGTACTGACACTCACCATTCTACAGATTTGTGATATTCAGATCCGGCCGAGCCTCCGACTGCGTATAGTAACCCGTCCATTACCGCTACACCTACCTGAGCACAACATGACATCGCTTAAGCAATTTTTAAGCTGCTTCTTTATTTCAACTTAAAAACAACATCATACAGCCACAAAGTAAGCAGAGCTTGTGTTATGGGAACCCATCGCGGGAATCACAGGATTGATATACTACTTATTTACGTTTTTGTAAATACATACATATCATGCATAGAAATCACCCAGACCCGAGACAAACATATACATAACGAACAAACATTTTTCCCGTGGCGGTAATCGGATCCGCTACCTGCTTTCTCAGGCCGGCCTACGCCCACTGTACCACAGTTGTCACCTATAGAACTTTGGAACTGACGGAAAACCGACAACCGTTGGGATAAACAAGACCACGTCTCGGCAATAGTAGTGGTTGCCTTCCGGCCTAGTGGATTGACAATCTGCGAAATGCAGGCTAGCAGGCGCTGGATGCGTCGAGCTGAGGACAGGGCGCAATGGCGCTCGCAGAGGCCTATATCCAGCAGTATACTATTATGAGTTGATGATGATGAACTCTTGGGGCTTTGAAATACTTTGCTCACTGATCCAACAGCTTTAGAGCATTATATAATACTAGCTTCCACCCGCGGTTACATTCGTGGCGTACTCGAACAAAAGTAAGTAACTCTGTGTTAACCTTAGTCATTAACTATGTATTTCCAAGTTTCATCCAAATCCTTTCACCCGTTGCATAGATAAGTGGGACAAACATTATCTCTCCCTCTCTCTCTGTCACACACACACACAAACATTCGTGTGATAGGTACTCGTGATAGTTTAAATACTATCTGTATCATTAGTACTGTTAATTAAGTTTTCTCATTGCATGTGTCATCGAACTCATTTAGAACTTACCCTATGTCTAGGAGTGGACATGGGACTGCAAGGCCGCCAGTGTTCCGTTGCTGGGTTGTACACGTCCACCCAATCACTGTCATAAGACGAGCCTGGAGAAGTATTTCGACCGCCAACCGCGTAAAACAAACCCTGTAACAGTACGAATTTGTATGAGCTAGTGACCAGCTTTGGTGTAAACCCGGACGATGTCTTTTGGGCCACCCAAAAGCCTTCGGCTTGACGACTGCAAAAGCCGGGACAAATATCTTAACGTGCCTGGAAAACGATATTAGTTATGCATAATGTAATGGGAGAGATCATAGTAGTATAGCTCTTTGTGAAGGGCTCATCCGGGAAACTACTAGCACCATACCTATTTCTGCCGTGAAGCAGCTTTGCTGTGTTTCGGTTTGAAGGGTCTGGGTGCCGGTGAAATTACAGACACATGAAGCTCTTTCATGCCTCAAGTTGATGGAAATAAGGCGTTGCATCGTAGGGCGAGTTCCAAACAAGCGTGAGCTACGATGCAATGCTTTGTGATAGGTAATTGTTACCACTTAATTTCAGGTGGGCCATGTGCTTGTTCCATTTTCAGGTAACATACAAAGATCTGCTACTGCTTCTGATTTAACAGAAGTGTCAGTTAGCGGGGTCAAGAAAATACCTTGAGAAACGCTGCGCCTAACCCCGACCTTGGTACAGTTAGCCGAGGCAGCGTCACCCAGTTATTGTCATCGAGATTGAATGCCTCGAACACATCTATAGAATGCCTGAAGTAACCCCCGGCCACGTAGATGATCCGCGGCGTGTTTGGCCTCCTCTCTTTGACTACCGGCTTTTTATGTAACGTGAGATCCTGAAACAGAATAAATTGAGCTGTGGGAGAACTATTAGCTAAAATGTAGAGAAACAAAATAATAAGTCTTATTCAATAGGAGAAAGTCTAAGAGAAATTTATCAAAACATACATTTGGAGCATAGCTTTGTACGGGTGCGAGACGTAGACAATGACTCAGAGAAAAAGATATTTTGGAAGCATTTGAAATGTGGTGCTGGAGAAGAATGGAAAGAATAAGCTGGGCAGACAAGGTAACTAACAAAGAAGTTTTAAGTAGAGTCGCCGAAGATAGACTAATGTTAAAAAATATAGAAAAACAGAAGAGGAAAGATGTTTGACATGACTAGTTTATACGCAACATCATAGAGGGAGAAGTAGAAGGAATGAGAAGACGGGGAAGACCAAGGATAAATAATATGAGCCACATTAAAGAGAAAGCTGATGCCATGTCGTATAGGGAAGTAAAGAAGGCTGCTTTGGAGAGGCAGATGGAATTAGTTGCATCAGTTGCGCCGACAAGAGCACAGCTCTTAAATAAATGATGATGATTTAATAGGAACCCTAGTGTATGATATCAGATTCTTTGAATGCTGAAAACACATCTGTGCTGCAGGCGACGACGGTCGGCCAGTCCCCACCATGTCCTAGGCCCATAGTCAACGTATTAAGGTACACTTTCAACGATACGAGTATACGGTAGGCTGGCTATAATAGTAGATTGTTTTACAAGGGACTAAACCATCCCATTATATACGAGGTTGTTATACTCCCGAGCTTAGCGAGGGAGGATGACAAGACCGAGTTATAATGGGTGGTTTTGGCCCGAGTAAAACACTCTACTTTTCACTTCGATTGCGAGAAAATAAAACAATTCGAAATTAGACAATTTTCAGAAATTTTATTAAAAATTAATCAACCTTCATAAAACATCACCAAGACGGTTCTATTTTCAAAAAAAAAATGATTGACGGAGCACCAAGAAGTCGAGTTTTTATTTAAGAGAACGAATTATTTGTACGGGCTGATGATTTTAGACAAAAATTAAAAAGAAAAAATACTTTTTAGCCCTAGGTATTAAATTCGAGTTTTAGGCCCGCTAAGCTACACTATTATGATACACTTTTTGAGCAAGAGAAGTGAAATAGTAGATTGTTTTACAAGGGACTAAACCATCCCATTATAAACGAGGTTGTTATACATATACATATATATATATATATCTATAGGATGACAAGACCGAGTTATAATGGGTGGTTTTGGCCCGAGTAAAACACTCTACTTTTCACTTCGATTGCGAGAAAATAAAACAATTTAAAATTAGACAACTTTCAGAAATTTTATTAAAAATTAATCAACCTTCATAAAACATCACTAAGACGGTTATATTTTCAAAAAAAAAAAGATTGACGGAGCACCAAGAAGTCGAGTTTTTATGTAAGAGAACGAATGCTTTGTACGGGCTGATGATTTTAGACAAAAATTAAAATGAAAAATAGCTTAAAAATACTTTTTAGCCCGAGGTATTAAACTCGAGTTTTAGGCCCGCTAAGCTACACTATTATGATACACTTTTTGAGCAAGAGAAGTCAAAAGAATATTTTAAATTTGTACATCATCTATGTTGTACGGCACACTTAGCACTCTTATTTTATACAGATCATCGCGACATATATTTGTAGATCAGTGGAGTTTAATAAAAGTCGTCCTATAGTCCTGGAGTTAGCAATTTATTACGCGTCGTCAGTTGAAATGAAATTAAAATATCTTGATTCAATAGGAAATAAATAGGGCCTTCATGGATCACTAAAACACTTAATTTTTTTATTTACACCAATTCTTAACGCGACCAAACAGAGAAAGGAACTGTGCATTGAGAATTTATCCTCAAAAGTTTTACATTTACTAACTAACAATTGAAAGTGATCTTATAAAGTGTGTTTAATTTGTATTGTTCTAAAGTAGGTAACGAATATCATAATCCTAACTAATATAATAAATGCGAAAGTAAGTTGTACGGTCACGTACAGTTTTATATATGTAATAATATGTGTTCTGTTTAGTTGTTGTCATGAAATTTTTCATATACGTTGTCAAGGGTACAGAAAAGGACAAAGGGGACACTCTTCATCCAGAAAAAAGTTCCAGTGGGATAGAAAAATTGCGAGCGAAGGCGCGTCCGGAAGAAAGTTGTCTATAGAATTAAAATTTCAAATTAATTAGCGTCAGCCAAACGAAAGAAAAGCACTTAGGTGTATTAATCCAATGTATGTTTTTATACACTCATCTAAAACATGTGTTATGTTAATTCGAATCCAAATATAATGTACCTATTCCAACGTGACTTCAACCTTCCAAAGGTGACCTTGACTTAATATCCTACCAATCGCGGTTAGTCTGGTCGTTGCCACGGTCCTAGCATCAAGAATGCTGTGTCACTTCGATACGATTATTATTGTTTGTAAAATACAGTAACGGCAAATAAGTGCCTACAATTGAGATTTTGCTTGCAATTTGAGCCCTTTAACTCGTACTTTCTGTTTTATGCTAACTAAGAAACGGGGCTCTGGCTTGGCAGGCGGCTGATTTCAGCATAGCGCGCCTAACACGTGGCATATCATCCCCATCTCGTATTCTCCGCGTGGGGATTATGGGCATACCCCTTCTTATTAGGGAGGCCTATGTCCAGCAGTGGACTAATGTAGGCTGGTGGTGCTGTTGTATGTTTTATGCTCATATGGAAATCGGAGTTCTACGAGCTCGGCCCTGAACTGCGAACCACTTAATCCATAATCATTATATTTCTAGTAGCTAATAAGCTATATTTCGTAGTAAGTAACCTTGCGTGAAAAACACTTAAGCAAAAAATATGCGCCATGCTCAGTATTTGTTTGTATGAGCGTCGACCGTGTCTACCAAATAAACCTTGATCTTAAAATTTTATCGGATTGCGATTTACCCGATAAGTATTACGCAATATTTTGTTGAAATATGAAATAACGCGACCTTTTTAGCATATTTTTAGTTCATAATTGGTGTCACAATGCTGCGCTGTCATGAGACTGTTGAATTCATGGGTCCGATCGAAACCGTATTTGTGTAAAGAAGAGGTTTGAATAGGTTAATATAATAGGCAGGTCCAGCGCTACGGAACTTTTGCATCTCCCTACTATAGTCTAAATATAAATAAATAAATGCTGGACAGTATGATACAGCATCATGTAGCCCAAAACTAAGCAGAGCTTGTATCATGGGAACCACATGACTAATATGCTGCAGAGTCATTTTTTTTGTAAATATATAGTCTCGATCGAACCCGCAACCTTATGTGTCTCAAGTGGGCCTTCACCTACTGCGCCACAGAGGTAATCGAATTCTAACTTTAAAAGCTCAATCAACGTTTCCTTTCTTTGTACGAAAAGCTGTGCAGCGTCGGCGATGCGAGAAGCTGTGCCCTGCGCTCCCCAACCCGTATGCCCAGAGTGGAGATTACCTACTTGTTATAGGGGAGGCCTATGTCCAGCAGTGGACTGAATAAGATGGTGTTGTTGTTCCTTTCTTTAAAATTAGGTTAGCACCTTTTTTGTCTGCTGCACAAGATTGAAGCCAGAAGCACAGAAGATAATATACCACGTACAAGGGCAGTGGATATACGCAGATGGACCGTAACGTTAACTCAGGGCTGTTCTGGCCTCAACTGTTTAAACAAAACATCCATTGTAAGCATGGCATGTATCTGTTTAGTTATAAATATTATTAGTTGTAATACCTATAACGTTAGCACGTCGATACAAACGTGACCACCTCTATGATAAGCTGAATAACGCAAGTCACTGCATGGGAATATTGTGGTGTTTTGTAAAGCTACTACGTATAAGTACGTTCTCTATAAATTATTCCTAAACATTTTAATTGTACTTGTTCACGTGAGTCTCTGGGTGATTTTTTATGTCCTTTGATTGACCTTAGAAAGAACAACAGATGAATCTACCATTAATTTAGTGTATAAAAAATCCAAACTCTGTGGTATCTACTAACATATTTTGTGGCACATTTAGCACTGAATCAGGAAGGTACCTTTATTTTCAGAAGTATAACCACTTCTTACATTATTATTCATGCTCCTACCAGTAGGAGGATTTAGTTGGACCACGCACAACCCTTCACTGTATTCTTTAAGCTTTCTTATTTGCCAGCAATCTCTTGCTCGAAAGGCTGTTTGGTGGTCACGGAGTTACTGTTGAGTGAAACTGGTTGACCGTCCCTGGGATTAGAAGCTTCGTGGTCAAATGTTTGACAAGATTTTCAAGGCAAAACGAAGTTTTACCGTCCACTAATCTAGAAATGCAACAGTCCTACGGCAGAAAATGGAGTAGCTGGAGCCCAGGGGTCTTAATGCTCATTGATCAAAAGCTCATTTCTTATGACTGAGATTTTAAACTTCGCAAATCTGACTTATCTCGAATGCCGCGTTCTATCTCAGACAGTGGACCGCAAGAACGCCTCGCATGAACTTCGACCGAGATAATTGGTGAGCGAGTTGGTAAGTAGCTAAGCGGATGTCACGAGTTTTGGACCGAGATCAGACGTAATCTCCATCATAAGATTGCCCGAACGTTTCAGCAGGGGTGTTTAATTTATAACGCTTTAAGTACTGAAAATACAAACGTCCTCCTCCTCCTCCTCCTCCTGCATGGTGCGGAGCGTCATGTGCGAGGCCAGTAGCCAACGTGTTAAAACTTTCGAAACGTATCCGAGTCGAATCCGACAGCTATGGATGATTGAGCCAGAATTACATTCATGTTTCGGGGTGTGTTGTGTTGTGATGCGCCAACATATCGTAGCGTTCTTCAGAATCACCATCAGCAACTTAAAGATCCTAGAAATCCATCGGAATGGAAATACAATGAAACAAAAATTTACGGACTCGATTCGGAAACTTTTAAAATGGGTTAAAATATTCCTGCTGAGCACAACACCCTCCAAGATCAACAAAAAAATCTAGAAATGTTATACAACTTACCATAAATATTTTGGCTAGGTATTCCCTACATGCTGGCACCTTCTTGAGCACGGAACACGTGCTCATCTGTTCTTTGAGGAAATTAGGCGTTAAGTACTGACATCGAACGGCTTGCAATATGTGTTCCATTCTAGGATGCCGCCTGTCTTCATCGTATTTTACCTGTAATTATTAAACGAATATTATAAATGCAAGACTTTGCGTGTTCGTACCCACTAAAATCCGTAAAGATGAACGGATTTGGATGAAAATAAGAACATACATTTTTTTAGTGGACCTTCGTTTGACCTCACCTGAAGTAAAGCAATGTTGTGGCCTACATATAGTTTATGACCTGCGGCCTCATTTAGTAACTCAGTTGTACACCGAAATGATCAGCACCGAACGTTTATTTGCAAACTTTGACATTTCATATGACGAAATTCAAAGAACAAGAATTGACAAACTGTCAAAGTTTGTAAAAAGAGGACCGGTGGCTATCATTTCGGTGTGCAACTGTGTTAGTAAATGATGCATCAGGCCTTATTTACTAACTCAGTTGCACACCGAAATAATAAGCACCGGTCCTGTTTTTACAAAATTTGTCAGTTTGTCAACTGGCGTTCTTTGAATTTAGACAGATCAAATGTCAAAGTTTGCAAATAAAGGTCCGGTGTCGACCATTTCGGTGTGCAACTGAGTAGTAGTGAACGGAATGTAGTTAAGCAAAATAGCAAATCTTCACGGCCTAGAAAATAAAAATTCAAAGGTTCAGCAATATCATTTTGATTCTATCACGTTTTCTTTCCAAAAAACTTGTACCAATGTGATAAATTTTGGTGCAAATTTTTTGGTAGAAATCGTGTTGGGTTCAACATGATATTCTTGCTGAACTCTTTGTATTGTTATTTTCTAGGCCGTGAAGGTTTGCTATTTTGCATAACTATCTACATTCAATGATTTTATATCTTCAAAAATGTTGAATAGTGCGAGTGAGAGGGAGGTTTGACATTTGATCTGTCTAAATTCAAAGAACGCCAATTGACAAATTGTCAAATTTGGCATATCATAGACGACTGAAGCCGCGGGTGCAATAAAAGTGGTGCGCAAAAAGATAACATTCAACATTATACAAATAATTTGTTATTTTTTCGTTAGGATTTGTAGAATCATCATCATCAGTATTATCACCATCATCATAAGCCTATAGTCCACTGCTATGTAGATTTTTAGAATAGTTAGCTTTTTGGTCTTATTATTTTTCCTATACATATGAGCTAGTGGTCAAAACGTGTCGTTTTGACCACTAGCTACTAGCTGCTACTAGGAGTTTTAAGGTTCAGAATCTGAAATACCAGGGACCAACATCTTAGTTTCTTCTCAGATTTTAATGCTTGTGGCATTAAAATCAGCCGAATAGTGATTGGATTGGAGGATTACTTAAAGATAATGAGCATTGTCATGAAGTCTACAGATGAATCAAAAATGCCCTGATACGTAACGATTTGCGTACAACTGCCTTAAAGATAAGACTGATAGCAAATAATTTGATAAAACATTAAAATTTCGCAAAATTATGAATAATATTCGTGTTATGATTATGATTGAGCTATTGTAATATTATTCGAAATGACAAAATACTCGTATTCGTCTGCGATGACACATAAATAATAGTTGATTTCAATATGCAGGAAATTCTCTCTTTTTTTTATAAAAGTTTCTACAGGCAATGAAATAACTCGTTTATAAAAAAATAGGATTTTTTAACTTTGTATGAGTACCCGACGAAGAACGATCACCGACAAATGCCGTTTAGCAAAATGTATTTTAGAAATCAGTATAATTTGAAATAAACCTTTAATTTTTTTATGAATTTTTGTCTACAATTCCAGGCAAATATTCAAATAAGGCGTAAAGGAATAGCTAGGTTGAAGACATCACAAGTGTCAATCTACTTTTGGCACAACAAACTCACCCAACTTAAAACTGCATTGTACACTTCTCGCTCCTCCCTTACATTTAACTCGTCTTTTCGTATCAAACATATCAGTTCTTGTACTGTTAACTGTAGAAACTCTTCCTCCTGACACACCTGTAAGAGAAATAGCCCGTTTAAATTCCTTCCTTCTTCTTCGTAGGAGTTAATGACCAACTCTAGTTTTTTTCCGAAGCACGGAAGCGCTTAGATCCAAATGCCATTCAAATGGTCACTCATACGAGTAGTGAACGGGCAGAGTGAGTTATTTCCACCCAATTATTAGAAATTTATCCAGTTCAGCTCGCCATCTTTTTAGACTTAAATCACATCACACTATTATAAATGCGAAAGTTTATGAGTATGTATGGATGTATGGATGAATGTTTGTTACTCTTTCACGCGAAAACTACTGAACGGATTTGGATGAAACTTGGAATATACACAGTTTATGACCTGGATTAACACATAGGCTACTTTTTATCCGGGTACCACGCGAGCAAAGCCGTGGGCGGAAGCTAGTACTTAATAATGCTGGGCACTATAACATCTTGTAGCCCCCAACTAAGCAGAGCTTGTAATATGGGAACCACATGACTGATAAACTACATAGATACATTATTTTTTGTGAATACATACTTATTAAACTTAGAAAACACCCAGACCCGAAACAAATATTTGTCTCTCGGCGGGAATGGAACCCGTAACCTTCTGCGTCTCAGGCGGGCCCACTGCGCCAGAGGTCGTCAAACACTTCATCATCATCATCATCCTATAGCAGTCTACTGCTGGACATAGGCCAGCCTATATCTTCGCTCGTATCGAATCGAAAGGTAAGGCCTACATCCTTTTTTGTACCCTTGATATCGTGTAAAATTTGAATCCACCACCACACCACACCAGCCTATATCAGTCCACTGCTGGACATAGGCCTCCCCTAATAAAGGAGGACATACCCATAATCCCAAAGTTGGGCATGCGCGGGTTGGGGATCGCAGGGCACAGCTTCTCGCACTACCGACGCTGCTGCCCGTCTGTGGCCAGAGGATTTAGCTGTGTCGATGTAGGCTGTGCTATGCCGCAATCAGCCGGCCGCCAGAGCCCCGTCTGTTGTTTAGCAGGGTGCACCACGTGCAGGTGAGGTTGGCTTGGGTTCCGAAGATGAGGGTTGGAACCCTGTACACCCTGTCCTTAGACTTACCTGAGTAAAATGCCTTTCAATAAACTGATTGGCCTTTTTCTTCAACTGGACACAACCGTGTTGTTCTGCGAAGTTGGCGATGCCTATAGCATTGGAAGGATCGAGCTGCCGCTCGAGGAAGGCGCAACACGCGTCGATGACGTTTGCTATCTGTCATTGAACAGCTAAAATAATTATAGTTTGCTTGTGCGAGTATTTGCCGATAGATGCTAAATTAAATGGAGTTATTCCTGGGAACAGTCAAGCACCAGGCTGAGCTAAGAAATTGAGTGCTGAAACACACCGCTGTACCTGTTGCAGGACGCAGTCCTCGGGCATGGCGCGTAGCGTCATTCCGACGCTAGCAGTCAACGTGTTAAACTGAACTGTGAAATAGTACAATTTGAACTTAACGCGATTAATAGGCTCGAAATGATTAAAAAACGTATATTTCTTTACGTAGGCTGATAAGGACACGATCTGTTAATAATTGAGCATAGGATCTTGTTGGTTGAGTTCTGATGTAAATAAGGATCCGCTATCGTCTAATATGACTCAAGTCAAGCCTCTGTAGATTATCAGAACAAATATTTGTCGATCTTTCAGATATCGATTCCTATAATATTGTTGATTCATGATAATAGAATTTCCGCCACTTCTTTAGTGAACACTAATTCATCGCCAAGGACCTTCTGTTAAGACGTCCTCGTAAAGGTGTAGGTAATTACTTTCTTAACTTTCCCGAGAGAAACATTTTGGGTATAATATCATCTTCAGTTTTATGTCGTCGCAGGACATAAGTCTTTTCAGACTTTGTAGGCGGATGGTTGCTTTTTGGTGTATATGAGTAAAACGTCGAATCTGAGCAGGAACAATTAGGAACGAACATATGATTCCTTCATTGCATTAAGTTTATTATGCCGTCACAAATTCAATACATACCTGGAACATAGTGGCAGCCGGCAGTAACTGGCAAACAGTAACCTCAGTTATCCTAATCTTGCCGGTATACATGAAGTAGACTAACCACGCCATTGCCGAAGGGCAGACTCCTTGTAACCGGACCCGTGACATTTCGCTCTCTTTGAGACCACTTGTGAACATTGCCTAAAGAAAGAGAAAACAAAGTTAATAGCCTTTTTAGTTAGCCTGGTTAAGGCCCTTATTTCGCTCTCCTTGAGACAACTTGAAAATATTGCCTTAAGAGAAAACAAAGTTACTTTAAGGCCCTTATTTTCCAACTAATAAATTACATCTAATTAATGTTATTCTACATTATTTTTATCTCAAATTAGCTAGACCGATATTAAATCTTTATTGATTTGCATTAATTGAGTAACCCAAACCTAGGCGACAAATTGATGCGCGGATTAAAGTAAAAACCTCCCATTAAGCCACTAATAGCACGTATATATTTTACTTGCTTCCGCCCGCGGCTTCGATCGCGTGGTATTTGGGTAAAAATTAGCCTATATATTAATCCAGGTCACAAACTGTATAAATTCCAAATTTCATCCAAATCCGTTCAGTAGTTTTTGCGTGAAAGAGTAACAAACATTCATCCATTCATCCATACTCACAAACTTTCGCATTTATAATATTAAAAAAAGTAGGACTAACGTCATTACTGTAGTGTATTGCCCCTCTTAGCTAATGTGGGTACTTAGATATAACCGAATGTGGAAGTACCGACGAAAAGAATAAAATAGTCTATCCTGTATCACGAACTGAGTGTTTTACTGAGCTCCCGTAAATCCCGTATAAACCATTGGCGACGTCGGTAAATAAAGTAGAATAGCGTGCGAGTGCATTACAAGAACGTTAAAGTGACTGGCAATAATGAGTGTCGGGAAAATAAAAGAATTTGACGCAAATACGGGGAACTGGACTTTGTACTGTGAACGTGTCGACATGTATTTCCGTGCGAACAGTATCAAGGAGGATCTCAAGCTACCGACCTTGATTTCGTTGGTGGGTGAGGATGTGTATGAATTGATTGTAAATCTGGCGAATCCAAAGAAGCTCACGGACCTCACCTACGATGAAGTAATTACGCTTGTGCGAGAACATTTACAACCCAAGCCGTCCATCATGGCGGAGCGGTACAAGTTTCGACAAAGGCGGCAAGCGGCTGGCGAGAGCATAGTCCAATATTTGGCTACATTAAAAAAGCTAGCAAAGGACTGTGAATTCAAGGATACACTGACGGATAATCTACGAGACCAGTTTGTATGCGGCGTTAGCAGCGACCTGATACGTCAGAGGCTATTTTCGGAGCCGAATCTAACCTATACAAAGGCGTTATCTCTTGCGACGGCGTTAGAAGCTGCGGAAAGAGATGCAGCAGCCGTGGACTCGACGAGATCGACAGTATCTAGCAGTGCGGTGGATACGGCCACGAGCGCTGTGCATGCGCTCCGAGCCACGCCGGCACGCAGCGCTGGCACGCCGTTCAAAGGCGCTGCGAAAGATTCGGGAACGGGTTCATCGGCAGGACAAGCGACGGGCTGTAACGCATGCGGCGGGCAGCATCAGACAGACGGATGTAGGTTCAAGAATTTCGTGTGCAGCAGCTGTAGGAATAAAGGCCACCTAAAGCGAGTGTGCCCTCATAAAGAATCGTCTAAGTCATTCGGCGGTGGTTATGGTAAAAGGGCAGCTACCAAACGCGGTGACGGTGGAGGATGGAGACAGGAGGCGCATTACGCGCAACCGGCTGAAGAGACCAGCGAGGAGTCCGTCTCGGAGGAAGAGATAGATGAACCTATGTTCCAAATGTCATTGGGCCACTATGCACCGGTGAGTCTCGATCTAACAGTGAATGGGCGGAAGTTGAATATGGAAGTGGATACGGGAACATCAGGCTCCTGTATAAGTAAAAAGACATATGAAGCATTGTTTAGTGATGTAAAGCTAAAGAAATCTAAATATGTATTCCTCTTCTACGATGGCAAGTCCAGGGTGAGACCGTTAGGATGCATGACGACCTGGGTACAATACAATTGGCATAAAAAAGAACTAGATCTATTTGTTATCGATAGCGGTGTTACATCATTGATAGGTAGGCAATGGCTCGCTGAATTAAAAATTCAGATCCCTATATTACATTACCCAAATTCAAATGTATCATGTAATTTAAAAATGGAGCCTGTTAAAAATGTCCTTAATAAAATTCTCGACAGATATAAGGAGGTGTGGAGCGGCGGTTTGGGCCGGTACACGGGAGGGTGTGCTACGCTGAGGGTGCGCGAGGGCGCGGCGCCGGTGTACCACCGCGCGCGGCCGGTACCCTACGCGCTGCGCGAGCGCGTTGACGCGGAGCTCGATGCGATGCTGCGCAATGGGGTTATCGAGCCAGTCGACTGCTCGGACTGGGCCACGCCACTGGTGTTAGTCAACAAGAGTGACGGTGGGTTACGCATATGCGCCGATTTCAAGGTAACGCTCAATCCCGTGCTCATGGTCGATAGGTATCCGCTGCCGAAAATAGATGACTTGCTATCAAATTTAGCCGGGGGGGAAGAATTCACAAAGATTGATTTATCTCAAGCCTACAATCAAATTTGCCTTTCGGAGGATTCAAAGAAATATTGTGTCATTAACACTCATAGAGGTCTTTTTAAATATAATAGGTTAGTGTACGGATTGTCGTCCAGTAGTGGAATATTCCAACGGGTCGTTAGCAACATTGTTGATAGCATACCTAATGTTCAATGTTTCGCAGATGATTTGATAATAACGGCACCTAATAGATCGTCACATTTAAAATCACTGGAAGCCCTCCTGAATAAGTTGAGCTCTGTAGGCCTGAAAATAAAGCTCGAGAAGTGTTCATTTCTAGCTAAGGAAGTAAAGTATTTAGGCTACATTGTAGACAGGGACGGAATCAGGCCGGATCCGGAAAAAATTCGCGCCATTAGGGAAATGCCCAGCCCTAATGGTATTAGTGAGCTTAGGTCTTTCTTAGGGATGGTGAACTTTTATGCTAGATTCGTTCCAAGTCTCAGCAGTATTCTGCATCCGCTTCATGAATTACTTCGCAAGGGGTCTGGCTGGTATTGGGCCGACCAGCATCAGCGTGTGTTTGAGCGCGTAAAGCAGTTGCTGACGAGCAGCCGCGTGCTTGCGCATTACGACCCGGGGTGCGAATTAGTTTTGACGTGCGACGCGAGCGCAGTAGGCATCGGGGGCGTGCTGTCGCAACTCGATCGCGGGGGGGAGGAGCGTGCTATCGCTTACGTATCTAGGAAGCTCACTAAGGCGGAACAAGGCTATGCACAAATACATCGTGAGGCATTAGCCATTGTGTACTGCGTAAAGAAATATCATCAATACCTCTTAGGCAGGCGCTTCAAACTGAAGACAGACCATAAACCGCTGGTTAGTATATTTGGGCCCAGTAAGGGCATACCTACGATGGCTGCGAGTCGGATGCAGCGTTGGGCTTTGATACTCTCGGCATATACGTTCGACATAGAATATGTAGGTACGTATAGTAATGGCGCAGACATTCTATCTCGCTTACCAGTCGTGGAGAAGTGTGCGGAGGAACCACCAGAGCAGACTTATTTACATTTTGCAACCAGCGCGATGCTCCTCGACGGTGAGTTGATAAAACGGGAAACAGCGCGGGATCCTTTACTATGCCGTGTTCATAGCTACATAGAAAGTGGGTGGCCTAAAAACGTAGATATTAAGCAACTCGAGCCGTATTTGTCTAGAAAAGATGAACTATACATTGAGATTGGATGTGTCATGTGGGGGCATAGGCTTGTAGTTCCTGAGTCGTGTAGGCAGACAGTGCTGCGAGAGTTACATGAGCCCCATATGGGCATTGTAAAAACAAAGGCGTACGCCCGTAGCTACGTGTGGTGGCCCGGACTGGACGAGGCAATAGAAGCGGTATGTCGCTCGTGCGTCACGTGTGCAGAGGTCGCACCCGCACCTCGGTCGGCACCCCCCTCGCCCTGGCGGTGGCCCCACTCACCGTATGAGCGGGTGCATCTGGATTTCCTTGGGCCCATTGACGGTCGAACATATCTTGTTACAATCGATGCGAGGTCAAAGTGGATAGAGGCGTATAAGATGGGTAAAACTACTGCAGAGACGACTATAAGTAGGTTGCGTGAGGCATGGTCTAGATGGGGAATACCTAAACAGGTAGTATCAGATAATGGGCCCCCGTTTACTAGTTCACAGTTCAAAGATTTTTTAAAAAGTAATGGCGTTAATCAGTTATTCTCGGCACCCTACCATCCGTCATCCAATGGAGCAGCTGAAAACGCTGTTAAGATAGTTAAGAAGGTTATAAAAAAGGCGCGCCGCGAGGGAATCGATCCAGAACTTGCGATTCAGAGATATCTGTTAGTATACCATAACACTCCGCATTGCGCGACGGGCGAGACTCCGGCGCAATTGCTACAGGGCAGGCGATTGAGGACTCGCTTAGATGTAATAAAACCAGATCATGGTCTTAAGTTACGGAACAAGGAATGCGTAGCAGTGGAAAAGGCAAAGGTGTCCCGTAGTGTAAATCCTGGTGATGTAGTGTGGTACAGGAACTTTAGTGGTAATACTAGGTGGTCGAGCGGGCAAGTCATCGATAGGTTAGGCAGAAATAATTATTCCGTCAAATCGTCTGACGGATCGGCAGCGCAGCATAGGCATATCGACCAATTAAAACGGAGGAGCTCATGTGTGTATCCCACCGACGCAGTTACAAGCACCGGAGACGGGGCCGAGTCCGGGTCGTTGGCGACGGCCGAGCCCCAAGCTCCATCGAATGTCGCGAAGCCATTTCTTTCAGCGGGAAATATGGTTGAGGCCCCAGGTCTTGATCTGTCCCGCCCAGTAAGTGATGAGCATTCGCAAGCGATACCACCAAACACACCTCCCGGTACCGGAACAAACTTGCCTACTATTGATAAACCATTACAAAAAGATAAAAGGGTGCGAAAGCCAGTATTCCGATATGGATTTGATATAGAATAAGTTATAATATAATTAATAAGAAGAATAATAGGTAGGTATCTATGTAGGTAGTAAGTACCAGTTTTGTTGTTGATACCATCATAGAATGTATATAGTTACTGTTCTTATATTAAGTTAACTATCCTATCATTTTAAGGCAGAATTTTAATTAATGTTATTTTTGTATAAGTTACACAGCTCCTTACCTAGATTATAGTGATTTGTATACATGGATGCTATGTGTTTAAGTCCTTAGTCAATGTTTTAGTACCAAAGTAGTAATTTAAAGGGGAGGATTAAATCTTTTAGTTGTAATTTAACAGGGGAGGATTGTAGTGTATTGCCCCTCTTAGCTAATGTGGGTACTTAGATATAACCGAATGTGGAAGTACCGACGAAAAGAATAAAATAGTCTATCCTGTATCACGAACTGAGTGTTTTACTGAGCTCCCGTAAATCCCGTATAAACCAATTACCAGAAAGTAATAACATAAATACTTGTCGCCAGAACAAACAGTCTGCCAAACTCGAAGTGCAAGATCATGCTGAGTACTAAATAGAGTTATTTATTCCAAGTAACTAATCAACTGTCTTACTTAAAACAATAGATATCTTTGGGTATTGTATAAATGGATGAGTCAAGACTATACGTATCTAATTTGCATAACCTTGTTCTAATTGCGCTATCTCCGTCAAACGCTCTAATTGAAATATGATCTACTCCTAAGAATTATAACGAATTCACGAGTTCCAGATATGAATGAAAACTTGTGAATCGAAAGCAATTTTAAAATCGGTTCGTGGAACAGTCAGAAAAGGTTGGAATTATCTTGAACTAAATCGGTACCGGAAAGCATGATGGCAAAAGATCACGAGGACGCAGTCCTCTTCGATGGACAGACCAAATCCGCTCTACTCTGGATACGAAACTTCACGATGCGCTCCATTCAGCCAAAGACCGACAAAGTTGGCGATTTATTGACAGGTACGAGATTCTATGAGAGCACCACGACCCTAGACCCACGAGTCATGAGGAGTGCGAAGCGAGGAGGAGGACGCGGAAGAATTTTAGGGTTGCTTAGGTCCAATTTGGTAAAATAAAACAAAGCTTTAAAATTGCCCTAAACTTGATAAGGTACTGTTGGTGAACAGTATCTTCTCTAAGTACTAAGGCTATTTTACACCGGGGCAACATTGTGCGGCATTGCTGTATGCCACAACGCCGCATGACCGCATGTTACATTAATTTAAAAAAATCGCGCATTGTGGCAACAATCGTGCGGCATGACTTGACAACACCTTCGGTCATGTCATATGGCAGGTTGTAGCAGCTTGAATACGAACACGAAGGATTCCATGCGACATTTTTTGTTTTGTTTGTATTTATTTTAGAAAGTAAATATTTTGGGGAAATCACACCAAGAAATTGAATAGAAGTAAAGGTTATCGGTCATGGAGTGACGCTGTTCAACTTATGTGACACTAGAGACAGAATGGTGAAAAGTGTGGCGAAAAGGGCATTTGAATAGGGATGACGACTGGGTAAAAATATAATAATTCTAATTAGTCCTTCAGATAGATCAACAAAAAATATTAGATACTTATTTTCACTTCAACTTCAACGCACTATAGCTTTGTCATTTTTTGTTTAATTGAAAAAATACTATTTTTATTGATAATGTAAATGACGGACTAATTATAATTTTTCAGTCGTCATCCCTATTAGTTTCCGTCACATTGTTTTGTGACGAAAACAATCCCAAACAATATACTATTTTGTTTTTATTTTTTTTATTATTAAAATGGCGTTCAACGCCCCACATTTCTGTTGCTATTATTATGCAACAACTTTTTATTCTTTCACATTCATTCATATTATATTCTATAATATTACTAATCATAATCTAGTAGTAAATATAATTTATATACTATTTTGTTTGAAACAACCACTTAGTTAATTAATCCTTTGTAAGCTAAGTCATACATAACACACAGCACACAACAGTAAACAGGTTATATCTAGGTTTGGTTTTTAGAGATATTTACGCTCAAAATAAGCGTGAGATAATAATCAGACCTAAAAAAATGATGTTTTTTTTTATTAAAACCTATTAATATGCCATTTCAAAGCCATATCTCGAGCTAGCATAAGGAAGTACATAATTCAAGACCCGCCCAGGAACAGCTTTTATAGCTCTATGATTTGCCATATATCATCGTGATTTGAAATTATTGCTATAAATGTAAAAAACGTACGTCATTCTCTTGGTGGTTATGAAACAGTTTTATAGATGTCTTTATATTAACAGATAGTCGTCAGTAACTTTGTTGCCTAACAACCAACAATTATTATAAATATTACATTAAACCCTTTCATTCTAGAACACTTTCACCGACTTTTCTTCCATTTTGATATACAGGGTTATATTGGGGCAAAATTTTACCTAATTGAGGGCAGCTACCTTTTCTTTTGTAGTAACAAAGTTTTGCTCTGCGGGAACCATAAGTTTATTTTGAAGGAAAAAATAATGGCATTTCTGGTTTTTGAAAAAAATGTACAGTCAGTCCAGAAAATGACATTTATAAAAAAAAAGAAGTGGGTCTCAATCGACCCTATTTCCCATAGTAATTTACCAAAAAAATAATGTCATCTTCGGTTTTTTTTTTTAATTTACAGTCTGCTTCCAGTGCTTTTTTGTTTTTTTAGACAAATGTCATTTTCTTGGCAGACTAAATTTTTTGTAAATTTTTACAAAAATCCAAAAAATGCCATTATTTTTTTCTTAAAAATAAAGACTCAATGTTGTGGTGAATAGCGTTTCATAAAAATGGTATGGAAAACATTTTTTTTTAATTTTCACGAAAACTTACGATTTGATTTGGTAAGTTACTTTGGGAAAAGTGTTCCTGTTGAGAAATGGAGTCGATTGAAACCCACTTCTTTTTTTAACAAATGTCATTTTTTAGGCTGACTGTACATTCTATTATAAAATTCTGAAAATGCAATTGTTTTTTTCTTCAAAATAAACCTATAGCTTTCTCAGAACAAAACCTTTCAACTACAAAAGAATAGGGGGCTGCCCTCAATATAAAAATTTTGCCCAATCTGTATATCGTATATACCTACCTTCTCCGTGCTCAATGCCCTCCTAGATGGAAGCCCGGACTCATGTATTTGCGGAAGGATAGAAGGTGATGTTTCTGCTTCCATGTCAATCATTCTGTCAACCACTCTTCTTTGAAACTCTTTCGCACTGTCTTCCTTCTTGACGCACTGTCTTGCGTCTAATTTTGGGTGGAGACTTAGGTTCAATAAAACCCGTATTCATTGTAAACATTCGTTTAAAAACAACGTTGAATCAACGTGTTGCTGTCAATATGTTGCTGGCAAACTATGTGTTGCAGAGCTGATCACTGCATGTGAAAAAGTTTTCGTTCAACGAGCGACAACATCAGGTCAACAATTAACGTTTACAATGAATACGGGGCTTTATACTTAGCTGTCTGCAATATCATTTTACTGTATAAGTAACCGGTTGGGATACAAATGATTCTCCCGCTATGACTTTACAGTCTTTACGACTATAGACTAGGTAACAAAGACTTGAAAGAATAATAATTTTGCACTAATCTATTTGAAGCAGGGCTCAGAAAATATATACAAGTTGCAGTCTAACACAGTAGAACTGACGAGTGTATGAAGTGATAATTAAAAGCTGAGAGAAATATTTTTACTTTAAAAAGATTTAGAATAAATCTTGGTATTTTTTCTCACCTTAACCGATTATTTAAATCATATAATAAAATATTAAATACTGACAATGATATCTTCGATGATTCCCTCCTCAGTTTTAAGAAGAAAATTAACTAGCTTTGAGCTAGTCTCACCTGAATAATATTGAGTTGCCTTAATCTCGTCTAAGTGCCAATTGAGTGACCAATATTTTGCTATGTCCGCAATGCTAAGTTGGATGCTAAACACAAGTATTTTTATACTTACTAAACTAAATAAGTAAAAATAATTTGTAAACGTCTGTAATGGCAATGTCACACTCATAGAGAAATTAAACGCTACGCTAGAGTCACACTGTCCAATAACATTTTACTGTTCTGAAATTGAGAATCGACGTTGGTGTTTCAAACAATAAATAAAGATGTACAGATATTGTAAAAGTGGTGGCCTGTAGCTGTAACTTTAGACTAGTACATGATCTTGGTAGATAGCATAGACTGACTGAGGGTGGCTTGGTCCATCCATTCATACTTTAGATTAATGTGGATGGAACAAGCTGAGGGATTCTTATACGCAGGCTGAAATCAGGCTGTGGATGATGATTGTCAATGATATCCATTTTATCTTATGTAATTGCAGTGCAGATTTTCATAACCTTTTGCAAGTTTAGCTATTGTCACTTCTATGAATTCGGCCACACATTACTGGTTTATATTATCACCACCGTGTATCATAAGAACCAGCAATGTATAAAACAGGATTCTTTTTCAATTTTTCTTTTGTAAAAAGTATCAAATAGACATTTTACTTATAAACGGGAGAAAAACCAACGAATGTCTAATATAATAATGGATATCCGTGGATGCCATAAGGTCTATTAATCAAATGACTACGGGTTATAAGAGTAACAAGTCAACTCACCTTAAAATATGGACTACCCGCTGCTAGGACGACTTTGTGAACGTGGAATATCTCATTTCCGACTTCTAAAACGACGTCAGTGAGCATGTGATGGGATCGCATTGTGAACATCATCTGGTGGTAAAAGATAAATCACATCATCACACTAGTATTATAAATGCAAAAGTTTGTGAGCGTGTGTGTGTGTGTGTGTGTGTGTGTGTGTGTGTGTGTGTGTGTGTGTGTGTGTGTGTGTGTGTGTGTGTGTGTGTGTGTGTGTGTGTGTTGTTCCCACGCAACACTGTACCGGATGAGCAGATTGAATGAAACTTGGATTGGAATATACCATAGATTTAGTACCTTTACATGAGGGATCTTTACATAGACTTCCGGTTCCGGTGTGAAAGTAACTAGACGTACTGTCATTTGCTCTTGCAAGAATATTCACTTTTACCTAAATAAACAAGTGCATCCAGTGATAAAAGTAAACAGTACCACAATTCAAGACACTAAAAGACATTCATGCTGAAATAACTCCACAAAATTAATAATAATCAGTGCTAGTGTTATTTTCTTCGTTAAATAACCTCTAAATAAGTACAGAGTGAAGTTGGTTCGTAACTCAAACCATAGACAATTCCCATCCAAGATAGACAACTGAAGGAATTAATTTTGGCAGATAGTGTTGCCAACGAAAGAATTTAAAAAGCTACCAGTTTATCAGTGCTGCCATATCTACTAAAACTACCCATAAAACGGCAAAAATAAATATACAAGAAAACTTTTCTACTGAAAAATGGAAAGCCAAATGCAAATATTATTCGAAAAAATCCAAGAACAAATGAAGCAACAGACCATAAATATAACAGAGGCAGTAACAAAAAATGTAGTGCATCAAATCGATGAACGATTTAAAAAGTTGGACGAAGAAAACAAACAACTTAAAAATGAAGTTAAAGAACTGAAGGATAAAATGAAAGGATTGGAAATGGCTAAAAAGAAAAATAATATACTTCTCTTTGGAATAAAGGAAGACAAGCAGGAAGAGTTGAGTTTAGTAAAAAACATAACTGAAAAACTCAACATTTTGCTAAAATTAAACCTACAAGAACACGAAATTATGAACGCCTTTAGAATTGGAAAAATTAAAAGTTCGCCACGACCTATCTTAATTTCACTTGTATCGTACTGGAGGAAAATGGAAATAATGAAATCCAGAAATAAATTACCGACAGGCATATATGTGAAGGAAGACTACACAAAGGAAATACTTGAAACACGCAAATCATTACAACCTAAGCTTGAAGAGGAACGAAAAAAGGGCAATATAGCTTACTTTAAAGGAGATAAACTGATAGTCAGGAACCAATCAGATGCAAATCGGGAAAAAAGGAAAAGGGATCCATCTTCTTCACCCAATCCCAGCACACCACAGATAGAAAAACCATCGTACGTAGCTCCAAAGAAAGCTAATACAACCAATGCGTACGAGTACATGGCACGTGCGAGATCAAACTCAACGAAAGAGAAAAACAATGCATAGCAATCACCGCACACTCGAAGCCGGAAGAACAACAACAACCATAAAGAAACAAACCTACACGAAACAACCAAAAAAAACACTACCCCAAGCCGGCTGGTCCCCGTGGGGGAAAATGACCTAAACCCTCCAGTCAAAAATAGAGAACTAACTCAAAAACCATTACAAATCGGAACATTTAATGTAAGATCTTTAGCATCCACAGAAAGATACATAGAACTCATATATTCGCTAGAAAAAATCAAAATTGATATATTAGGCCTAGCTGAAGTTAGGCGAATGGGGTGTAACATCGAAGAACACGAAGATTTCATACTCTGCTATAAAGGAGAAACACCTGGCCTACATGGAGTAGGTTTTTTGATTAAAAAAGAACACAAAAATAACATATTACATTTCTCAGGCTTATCTGAAAGAGTTGCGCTACTTCAACTGGAGTTCAACATGAAGATGATTTCAATAATTCAAGTGTATGCACCTACTGAAAAAGCATCCAAGGAAGAAATTGATAAATTTTACGACACCCTACAAGAAGCGCAAAGACAGGCTGGGGAGAACGTACTAGTAATTGGAGATTTTAATGCCAAAGTGGGCAAAGCTAAAACAAACAACCATACGACCTTAGGGAAATTTGGTTACGGAAAAAGGAACGAACGAGGAGAAAATCTCATAGAATTCGCTCTCGAGCATAAACTATCAGTAATGAATACATATTTCCAAATGCGACATAATCGCAAATGGACATGGATTTCACCAAACGGAAAAACAAAGAATGAAGTGGACTACATCCTGTCAAATCAGCCCAAAAAAATAAGAAAGATAGAAGTACTACACGGTTTAGGGTTCAGCTCTGATCACAGACTAGTAAGAGCCACTTATCTCCTACACAATGATAAAAAATGCAGAAAGTCATTCAAATCATCTCCAAATACATTAAAAACCGAAAAAGAAATAACATTATACACAAGAAATTTGGAAAACAACATAAAAGAATTGGATACTTTAGACGATGACCTGAATGTTCAGACTTATTATAATAAAATTGAACACATTATTAAAAAGAGTATGTCAACGGATCAAAAAGAAGATAAACAATCCACTGCAAACAAAATCCTCACAATACCTACAATAGAACTAATGACAAGACGGTCAGAACTTATAAAAACAAAACAAAAAACTAAGGAAATGAAGAAAGAGTTAAGTACGCTATTCAAAAGAACCAATAAGTCCATCAAACAAGACTACGCAGAATACAGAAAACAGATAATAGAAACAAACTTAAAACGATATAGGAGCACAAAAAGAGCATATAAACAATTAAGTTCACACAAAAACTGGATACAAAATTTAAAAACAAGATCGTCAGGAACTAGCACGAGGAAAGATATTATAGATTGTGCCACGGAATTCTACACAGAGCTATATAAACACAATGTTGGAAGTAATGCATGTAATAACAATTATCATGGAAATTATAGCGACATCGAAGAGGAGCCAGCAGAAGTGGATGCGACAGAGGTCGTCAGGCATATTAAAACTCTTAAATCAGAAAAAAGTCCAGGGCCAGACAGTATACCAAATGAGGCTTTAAAAATTGGAATTACTTTGTTAGCATGCCCCCTATCATACTTATTCAGCAAGGTTATAAAAACACGGGACAAATACCAGAACAATGGAAGAAATCAGATATAATTCTACTTTACAAAAAAGGTGACCGAAAGATATAGGCAACTACCGTCGAATTAGCCTTCTTCCTAGCACATATAAACTTTTTACATCAATACTACTAAGCAGAATCAATGACAAAATCGAAAATCTTCAACCCATAGAACAAGCGGGATTCCGGTCAGGTTTTTCAACAATAGACCATATACATGTAATGCAGCAAACAATGGAAAAATACAAAGAGTTCAACAGACCCCTATACGTAGCTTTCATCGATTATGCTAAAGCATTTGATACGATATCACACGATGCAATCTGGGAAGCACTGTACAAATGTCAAGTCCACGAAAAGTACAAAAATGTTTTGAAACACATATACGAGAACAGCACCAGTTGTGTGAAACTTGAGAAACGAGGGCCGGAAATACCAATCCAACGAGGAGTGAGGCAGGGAGACCCCTTGTCCCCCAAGATTTTCATAGCAGTTCTGCAAAACATCTTCGAGGATCTGAAATGGGAAAACGAAGGAGTCGAAATGGGTAACCGGTACTTAAGTCATCTCAGATTCGCAGATGATATAGTACTCTTTGCTGAAAGCAGTAGAAGACTAGAAAAAATGATAAGCCAATTAAGTGAGCAGAGTGAAAAAGTAGGTCTTCTGATGAATAAAAATAAAACAAAACTAATGACAAACAGCTACACACATACAGTAAAACTTGAAGGAAATATACTTGAATACGTAAATAAATACATATACTTAGGAAAATAACTATCATTTAAAGACAGAAACGAAGAAGACGAGTTAGAACGTCGCATAAATATGAGCTGGAAAAAATACTGGTCACTCAGAGAGATTATGAAAGGGGATTACCCGCTCCACTTAAAGAAAACAGTGATGGACACATGCATTTTACCGACTCTCACGTATGGTTGCCAAAGAAGGACCTACAGTACTAAAATAAAAACAAAACTCGTCAATTGCCAGAAAGCCATGGAAAGAAGCCTGTTAAAAATAAGAAAAATACATAAAGTAAGAAGTGAAATTATAAGAAAAAAGACAAAACTAATTGACGTCTTACACTACAGTCTAAGGTTAAAATGGCGATGGGCTGGCCATATCGCAAGATACAGTGATAAACGATGGACAGTACAAACGACGAGATGGAAAGGACCTAGCGGGAAAAGACGTAAAGGACGACCTATGAAACGATGGAGCGATGACATCATAGCTGTAGCAGGAAAGGAGTGGATCGAACGAGCTAAAGACAGGGAAAACTGGAGCAAACTGGAGGAGGCCTATACCCAAATAGGGGTTCCTATTCACGAAAACCCATAATACAGAAAGAAGCATTGTTACAGAAAAACATACTGAATCATATTTAAATACTAAGTTTAAAAGTGTAAAATATATAGTGAAAGAAAATTGAAAGTGAACTTTTATAATTATTTAATTAGCAAACAAATGTAATACTTAGGTGATGGGAAATAAATGGCTTTATTATTATTATTATATTACATGAGGGATCTTAAAAATTAAACAACTGTTGGATTACAATTTGTTGTTCATATGTTTATTGTTCGCACATGCGCATCTGTGATCAACTAGTGAAGTTTAGTTGATAATCAGCTACCTAATTAGCGACCACAGATAGTTTGACAAAGTGCTTGTCAAATTTTCAAATCGAAAAAGTTTATATTAGTCTTTATCTTTTCCACTCATGAATGATTCATGTATATCCATCCTTGTTTTGTATCTGTACATATGTAAAAAAAAACGAACTCTTTGTAATATACATAGATAGGTACCTGGAGTCTATGTGTTAACATAAACTACTTTTTATCCAGGTACCACGCGAGCGAAGCAGCGGGCTCAAGCTATAGCCCATGCCTTCCTTACAATCAAGAAGCATCCTCTTGGACGCCTGGTTGTCGGGGTCCGAGCGTAGATAGAATGCATATCTTTTTACCATTTGCCCTGCCGTCCACCGATTTGAGCTGGCTTTTGGTCACCGGTACTACTATTAGGTACCTAATTTTGTTGCTAACCATACCTACGTATTTTGTGTTATGTCATCGTGTGAAGTAGCATATTCACAGACAATCAAATACTTAGTTCCTTCGACTTCGGCAAACAACACGCGATAAAAATACTTATTTCCTTACATTATTTTCTGTTTATTTACGTCAATCGGAGATACAATTTCAACATTGTATTGTGTTTACGAAACAGGATAAATAACTAGAAATGTATCCTGGGTCGTCAACAAATATACGTTCAAAAACGAAACATGAAACAAAAATGTACCTTCTTACTTATTTTACAAACAGTTTTGTTTTGCTGTTTGTCGCTAATAATTGATCTATTGAAAAGAAAAATTCGCAAATCATTTTCAATTCTGCTTTACCTAGTCCGATTAATGATTAAGAACTAGGCAACTCACGCGCACGAAGTCACTTACATAGTTGCCCATACAGACGGTCGTGTTGCCATTAGTGCCGGCACCGATTGCACCTTCGATGTTCGATAAAATGAATGGAGACATGCCGTCGAGCAAGTGTTTATTTTAAGTGTTTGGTCATTATCTCAGCCGCATAAAGTCGTTGACATAGTTGCCCATGCAGGTCGTGTCGCCGATGTCATTAGTACCAACGCTGACGTGTGCCGTCAGCGTTGGTACTAATGACATCGGCAAATATATTCGACCAGAAACTGAATGGAGGCATGCTGTCGAGCAAGTGTTTAGGATTTAGGTGATTAACTCACCCGCGTAAAGTCGTTGACATAGTTGCCCATGCAGGTCATGTCGCCGATGTCATTAGTACCAACGCTGACGGCACTTTCTATATTCGACCCGAAACTGAATGGAGGCATGCTGTCGAGCAAGTGTTTAGGATTTAGGTGATTAACTCACCCGCATAAAGTCGTTGACATAGTTGCCCATGCCGGTCATGTCGCCGATGTCATTAGTACCAACGCTGACGGCACTTTCTATATTCGACCCGAAACTGAAGGCATGCTGTCGAGCAAGTGTTTAAGACTTAGGTGATTAACTCACCCGCGTAAAGTCGTTGACATAGTTGCCCATGCAGGTCATGTCGCCGATGTCATTAGTACCAACGCTGACGGCACTTTCTATATTCGACCCGAAACTGAAGGCATGCTGTCGAGCAAGTGTTTAAGACTTAGGTGATTAACTCACCCGCGTAAAGTCGTTGACATAGATGCCCATGCAGGTCATGTCGCCGATGTCATTAGTACTAACGCTGACGGCACTTTCTATATTCGACACGAAACTGAAGGAATGCTGTAGAGCAAGTATTTAAGACTTAGGTGATTAACTCACCCGCGTAAAGTCGTTGACATAGTTGCCCATGCAGGTCATGTCGCCGATGTCATTAGTACCAACGCTGACGGCACCTTCTATATTCGACCAGAAACTGAATGGAGGCATGCTGTCGAGCAAGTGTTTAGGATTTAGGTGATTAACTCACCCGCATAAAGTCGTTGACATAGTTGCCCATGCAGGTCATGTCGCCGATGTCATTAGTACCAACGCTGACGGCACCTTCTATATTCGACCAGAAACTGAATGGAGGCATGCTGTCGAGCAAGTGTTTAGGATTTAGGTGATTAACTCACCCGCATAAAGTCGTTGACATAGTTGCCCATGCCGGTCATGTCGCCGATGTCATTAGTACCAACGCTGACGGCACTTTCTATATTCGACCCGAAACTGAAGGCATGCTGTCGAGCAAGTGTTTAAGACTTAGGTGATTAACTCACCCGCATAAAGTCGTTGACATAGTTGCCCATGCAGGTCATGTCGCCGATGTCATTAGTACCAACGCTGACGGCACCTTCTATATTCGACCAGAAACTGAATGGAGGTATGCTGTCGAGCAAGTATTTAGGATTTAGGTGATTAACTCACCCGCATAAAGTCGTTGACATAGTTGCCCATGCAGGTCATGTCGCCGATGTCATTAGTACCAACGCTGACGGCACCTTCTATATTCGACCAGAAACTGAATGGAGGCATGCTGTCGAGCAAGTGTTTAGGATTTAGGTGATTAACTCACCCGCATAAAGTCGTTGACATAGTTGCCCATGCAGGTCATGTCGCCGATGTCATTAGTACCAACGCTGACGGCACCTTCTATATTCGACCAGAAACTGAATGGAGGCATGCTGTCGAGCAAGTGTTTAGGACTTAGGTGATTAACTCACCCGCATAAAGTCGTTGACATAGTTGCCCATGCAGAAGGTCATGTCGCCGATGTCATTGGAGCCGGGACCGATTGCACCTTCGAGGTTGGACCCGCAGCTAAATGGGGGCATGTCATCCAGCAAGTTGCCTCGGAACACCACATCGTCTGTCTCCATACTGCTTCCTGGTGGAGGAAAAGGATGTTGAGATTGGATAAACCGACTATTTCAGCTTTTGAAGGGTGAGATCACCAGGATACCTTAGTAATATACAGTCCTCATTGGTTTAGATAACGGCGCCCCTAGTTATTTTTTGTGTCTAACGTGGGCCTTAATATGGCTGGCTAGACCAAGTTTGGTTTTAAACACCCTATCACATGAGTTACAGTGATGCTGATGATACAGTTGACCTGCAGAATTGTATTTTATTTTAATAGGAGGGCTTAAGTATCGCTTTAAGTGTTTGGCGTACCTTAGTAGATATCTGGGTTGTAATAGTAATGCTGATTACAAACACCACTAGAGCATCTATTGAGGCCTAACCCTGTACGCGTAGTAAGGGAAAGTCGGGTAAGACAGGGTATCGGGTAAGACGGGTTAGCCGCTTAGCTAGCAAACGCGTAACTTTATGTGCTTCCGTGATGCTATTTTGTCAAAACAGTAAACGAGTAATAAAAGCAACACTTTTATTTCCTAAGAAACCTTTATTTTTCCTTGTTGTTTACCGCATATTTAGTATTTATTTTACGCGACCCTGCGGGCCAGATGGGGTACTTGATAACTTTTTGTATTCGTTATGCTGATTAGTAATTAACTGACAATTGTTTCTTTTGAGTACCTACTCAAAACAAAAACTAGAAAGTGATTACCTAACTACAAAGTGTCATTATAAATTATTCAGAAACAGGAACAATTTTTATTATAAAGCACTTAAAACCTGAAGGGTCCCGTCTTACCCGGTCTTGCAATACTCGGCGTGAACTGAACCTTTTTAAACGAGCCATGTGATTGCGACGATTTAAGTCTAGTAATAATTACTAATTATAAAATACCAATTACATCAGAAATAATTATTTTAACTATTTATTATTAATTGGATTGACAACCCGAATTCGAAGTAATGTAAAAAAATATCGTGTTCGTGTGTAACTCTACCTATAAACGATTAAAATCTTAGCTAAGGTTAACGTAAGTGATTCTAAAAAAAGATGATCGATAGGCTTAGGTTTAGGTAAAGTTTACATACAAGATTAACGTCACCGATACGAAATAACAGACTCGCGATTGTTAGTTTGTGAAAATATCAGTGTTTTCGCATATGAGTCAACCGCGATAGGTAGGTAAGGACAGCTGACAGCTTTTTCGAAGTCTGTTCCATACCTAAATTTGTACACGTGTAACAATGTATGCATTGTGGCATAGGAGTGCAGTGGATTCGGCTGGCAATAAGATCACCAGGAATAGCGTGATTGAGAAGAGGCCATTACTCAGCAGTGGGTGTTACCGGCTGAATAGATAGATAGATAGAGGCTGTGGACAAGCGACATTACTTTGTCGTCGTCTGAGAAACAAAGAGGTGACTAACGCCCGATTACTGAAACGCTACTCAAACAATGGAACTTTTAAGTCGTGAATGGTGATTAAATTAACGTTACAGGTTACAGTACAGATTCTGCAGGATAGTGGCGTCTCCAATGGTTAAGTAGAGTTTCAGTTTCCGGGCGTTACGGTGCGAGTACCGTACACCTTATCCTACATTGACATTGAGGAACGATAGTAACAGTATAATATCAACGACTATGGGCCTACTTACGATCGGGCGTCGTCTCCCGATGGCAGATCAGATGACTCAAGAATCGGACGATGTCTATGTGCTCTCATTTTTTTTTGTACGAGACACTTGTTGTTAGTCAAAATCGGCCGATAACGGATTTGGTTAAAACGATCAGTTACAAGTCACGCACGACTCTATTGCCAGCGTTTGCAATATATCAGCAAAGCACATCAATGTATCGCGGACGTAATTTTGAGCCCTCGGGGGTCGGAACGGAAATATATTTGGTTCCCTGGATTACACTTTGGTGCAGCAGAGTGACAGTTTATGGTGCAGAGCGCCATCCGAGAAGATGCACCTTCAAAATGTACCAATTAGTTTTTAGGTAGATAAGCAGGCAGATAGAAATACGTCAAATAATAGTCCGATTATAAGTTGGCTTAGGAGATGACTAGCAGAAAAAGTATTTGCTCATTTATAAAAGTCATTATACGTCAATGTGGGTAGTGCTATATGAAGCAATGAGTGATATGCATAAAAATTCATAGAGATAGTGTAGTGTGATGTATCTAGCAAGTTTGGGTCAATCAACATTGAGTGCTAGTGCTAATATACAATTACTTACACACCTCTCGTACCTACTACGTAGGTACTGGTGCAGGTGCCATGCAGGTGTGCATGCACACCATGTTCTACTTGTACTGTGCTCAGCAGTGAGTGTTATAGTTTGTTAATTAAAGGAAAGGTTGATACTAGGTTGATACACGGTACATTGACATTGACATACACGTAGTGCTGACGACGACCAATGATGAATGATAACGAAAACCAAATTGGTTTTTCGTCATCACTATACGTGTATGTCAATGTCAATGTCCCGCGTATCACCTATATTTAACAAACTGTAATTTTGCACATCTTATAAACGAGCGGCATGCCGCCAACGACAGAGCAACTGCAGCCGTCGACGCGGCATTCGTCAACGTCGCGTCGACGGCTGCAGTTGCTCTGCTGTTGGCACTTTGCCGCTCGTGTAAAATAGCTTTTAGACGTTCTCTCGCGAAGTAGAAACTGCGGTCGTTAGGACCTTATGACGTCAATCGTTTCATACAGAGTATAAAAACAGTTCTAACTAAATAAAGCAAACCTCGATTACTATCAGCGATTTTATTGTTTTATTAATAAGCTTTAAGTATAAATTTTACTAATGAAAACAACTCTTTAAAAGAATAACTTAGTAGAAAATCTAAAATAATTAAATAGAAAATCTGTTATCTCGTGTTAATCCATCCACTTCCCAGCATAGAAAAGGTAAAGTAAATATTTTCAATTTGACTTTACGATTAAGAATAGTACCACTGCTGGGCAAGCCTCCGTCCGTCCAAACCCTCAAGTCATCAATAGGCATATTAAAATAAATGAAAAAATAATAAATTAATAAATCAGTTTATATCTCAGGCGATAATTTTCGTACACATTTTGGTAGCACTATCACTGATAATGATAAGCGCACAGAATAGCCAGATCAAGTTCTCGCAAACAAAACCACAGATAGGTGATGATGAGTAAGTTGCGTATTTACATACCTTTTACACGGCAATGAGTGTTCACTGCTGTAACACTGCAATCCTTGAGGCTACCCTACAATGATGACTAGTGTCTACTAGTACTAGTCACTAGTACCTATCCGGAGATTTCCACGGGCTGTTTCCGATAATGTAAACAATATTTTTTTTTCAAAACCGACACGTTTTGGTGTCAGTATCACTGATAAGCGCATAGAATAGCCAGGTCAAGTTCTCGCAAACCAAAACATATAAAGGTGATGTGATGAGTAATGTGAGTAATTTACATACTTTTTACACGACAATGAGTTTTAACCCTGCAATCCTTTAGGCTACCTACTAGTGCCACTAGTTTAGAACCCGGTTTAATACCCGGAGATTTCCGGGCGCTTTTTCCGATCATGTAAACAATTTTTTTTTCATAACCGACACACTTTTGTAGCTCTATCAATCACTGATAAGCGCACAGAATGGCCAGGTCAAGTTCTCGCAAACAAAACCATAGATAGGTGATGATGAGTAATGTGTGCATTTACATACTTTTTACACGACAAAGAGTTTAACACTGCAATCCTTGAGGCTACCCTACAACGAGATGACTAGTGTCTAGTTAGCACTAATACCCGGAGATTTCCGCGCGCATTTTTCGATTTGTAAACAACCTTTTTTTCAAAACGGTGTGGTCTTAGCAAGACGCGCTTGTAAACTGCTCTGTCGGTATCAGCTATAGGTTCATTATTGTGCTATAGGTAGGTAGGTAGTCGCGTAAACCTCTACTTTATCACCGCAGTTCGTCCGAATCACGATGACTAAGCACAAATACTTATTATCAAATGAATTTAAAATAGAATACTGAATAGTATAGGTATAAATAGGTACAAATTATTACAGACTCACAAAATAACTATGATATAATTTCTAAACAATATGGGAAGCTAACTATTCTGGAATTTAAATGTAGCATTTTTAGTATGTCAGCAGATTTACACAACTTTAAATATTCGGAAAAAAACGACGTACAAAGTTTCGTAATTCGTACGCGCATCGATAGCAATCGGCTGGCGATGTGCTTGCCTATTAAAAAGTATGCCAGGGATCTTAGATTATACCTGGTCCTATAAGTTATTTGTTTTTTTTTTTAACTCATTCAGAAAACAGATATTTTTGCAAATTGTTTAATAACTATTGCCAGAAAAAGTTGTTATTGCTTCCTCTGTAAACGTATTCCTGAATAAGTTGGATAACTGGTTACATACAAAGAAACTTAAACTTACTAAATGAATTAAAATATTGCTAAAACGTTACACAAATTTCGAATTTCCAAATTTCCAAATTTCGTTTATAAATAAACTAGCGGCCCGTCCCGGCTTCGCACGGGTGGACATAAGAATTTTTATCTTTTCTAACAACAAATATAGCCTATGTTACTCAGGGTGAATGTAGCTTTCCAATGGTGAAAAATTTTTGAAATCGGCACAGTAGTTTTTGAGTTTATTCATTACAAACATACACACACACAAAAATAAAATTTTTTCCTCTTCGTAATATTAGTGTAGATAAGTAACTTATGGTTGTTAATAAAAATACTTTTCGACTCATGAATGCTCTTGTGGGTTAAAGATCTAAGAAGATACAGTAACAGAATCAATAAAGTTTTTCACTATCATTCACTATGTTTGTGTGTATGTGCACGAGTATGTTACGAGTTTACGATTACTACTCAACACTGTAACGACTGAACGGATTCGGATCAAACTTGGAATATACTTAGATAGTGACCTGGATTAACACATAGCTAGGTACTTTTTAACGGGGAACGTGGCTACTTTTTACACGCAAGTAAAGCCGGACGGAAGCTAGTTGTTCATAAAGAGGATTAAAAAAATCTAGAGAATAGGTAATACCAAAGACGTTTGATTTTTTTTTGTTATACCTATTCAGGGTTAAGTTTATTCGAAATATAAACATAAAGAATAAGTGAATAAGTAAATTATAATGATAAGAGTATTTATAAAAACAATAAAAAACAAATAAACAAGTTTGGCATAGCTCTTATGGTATTAATCAATGGAATACAAGTGAAAACATCATCATCACCATCATCATCAGCCTAATAGGGTTGCCATCCGTCCGGGTTTCCCCGGATTTGTCCTAGTTTAGGGGGCGTCCGGGGAGTGTCCGGGCGGGGTTTCATTTGTAGTCCAGGGGCTGCAGTCTCGACATAGTTAGCGATCGCTAACTACCGAAATTGGGTAGCAGCTCAGAAACAGATTTTGCTGCTGCAAAATCTGCGCTGCGCTGATTGGTGCCGATCATTGACGTTTACGATTTTTGTCGTTAACATACCGACATACAATGTCAACTCTACAATTTTTGTGAATTTCATTGCGGCCAAATATGAATAGTATTAACGATAACTATCGGTAACTTCTAACCTAAAAACAAATTTCCCTTATAATTTAGTGTTGCACGAACATAAACTTATATAACTCTTTACAAACTAAAAACAATCATCATTGTTATGCCAGGCCTCTTTCGGGTATAAAAATTACGCATCACCGGCCCCCTGGTCGTGGTTCGTTAGTCGGTTGCAGTTCTGCCCGGAACGAACGTGTCCTTGAGCAGCCATATTTTTCGCCAAATGAAGGCAAAAAAATACTGCATAGCATTTGGTTGCCTGACTAATAATAAGGACCGGCATCTCACGTTTTTCACACTACCTAATGACAGCGAAAGGTAAGAAAATGTAAATAATACCAATAGTAGGTACAGAACTGAAAGTTTTTCTACCAAATAATGCGTTGTTTATATATCAAAGTCTCCCGTATTTACCAAAGTAGATAGGTACTTAGGCACAAGTTCTATTTGAATGCGGTACCTACCTACACAAATAAACGTAATATTATAATGTAGGTATTTTTTCATAGACAATTTTTGTGCCATTGGTAGGTATCTACCTACATAGTGCCTATGCCTAGGCATAGGCAGCACTTAAGTAGGTATTATGATTTTGATTATGTAGACTGAGAGCAAGATTAGAAACCCAACCTGGGTACATTTTTATTTGATTTAACTTTAAGTAGGCAGTGTCGGTTATCTACTTAAAAACACTCGGGTAGGTAGGTATAGGTAGACAACGATGTGGTAAGTTACCTAAAGGTAGGCGTACTAACAACTAAAACTAGATACCTAGGTTACCTACAAACCAAATGTTGTTTTTTTCTCTTGCTAATATCTAGGTAGGTACCTACCTACTAAAATTTCTCTTAAGATGGGCGAATATACTTCCTAGGTCAGGTTTAGCTTTGTAATAAATTGATGTATTTTTGTCTTTGGTCTCTGTATTCTGAGCTTTGGTAGTAGGTACCTACCTACATAAGTACCTAGTAATTTTTGTTTGTAGGTAAGGTTAGGTACCTATTATGATTTTGATTACCATGTTGGTCGGTAAGTAGGCTACTACTTTCCTATTTTCTCAATTATCATCAAATACTATACATAAACTGACTAATATTATAGTTTTAGCACTCACCTGTAACAAATCAATTTATCAATATGATTTTCGCGAGACTGCTCTTGCAGTCCGTTGCTCGCGTCGTATGTAGGTACCTACTTACGGCATTACATTAAAGAGTTTTTAGCATGATGTACCTACCTACGTTAAACAGTGATTATTCAGTTTTCGTACACAAGACACCTAAACACTTAACGCTTTGAGTGCTGAAAACACAAATGTGATTCTGCACGTCGTCATCCTCCTCGTGCATGGCGCGGAGCGTCATGTGCGAGGCCAGCAGCCAACGTGTTAAGTAAGTGTTAAAGACCCAAGTACCTACCTAGTAGGTATGCCTATTTTCTGAGTTCTTAATGCAGCCAGCCAGTGTGAAATAGTTTTTTGATCTAATACTAGGTAGGTAGATATTATTTGAATTATCATTGTTCCTAAAAAGAAATAGGTAGCTAGGTAACTGGATAGTAAAATATTCAGATTTATTATTATTCGTCACAGAATAATTCTCAAGACAACCCTAACGTTACACGTGCCACGTCAGTAGAGATAAGAGCTATACGATAGAAAGGGATGCAAGGTGTAGGTTAATATAAATGTTAGGCACTGAGCTCGGTGCGAGCTGAATAGCACTTTATTGCGTTGCAGCTAAAGTCGCTATTTATTTAAATGATTGCGCGGAGTGAAGTTTCTGCCCTCTCTGTGTATTCTGTGGTTATCGGTTAATTTGTACATCATTGCAAAAAAAAGTTTACATACCTAGTTTATGTATATTTTTTTAATAGTACCTAGACAAAAGATTTTTTTTTATCCATTTAAGTATGTATAATAAATCAATAAATAAATAATAATGAGGGGCGCAATCACACTTGCTTGTATTATGGGATATATTATGGGAACCACATGATTGATATAGGTACTACATATATTAATTTAAAAAAAAAATGTAAATACATAGATATCATACATAGAGAATGTGAATTGAAATTCGTCGATTAATTGAATTATGTATTTTTCAAATTTCTTTTAATGTGTAACGGCTTTATAAATACTATTTTATGTATTTCGGGTCCTATATTACCCAATTTAAGTGCAATTATTTTTATCTAGGTACCTAATTTTAAGATAATGTAACTAATTACACTGTAATTTTACAGAAAATATTGCCTACTTTATACCTTGGGTGAAATAAATACCTATTTATCTTATCTTATCTAAATAGTAGAAACATTGAATAAAATTATTTAATAACTCGTCTTCACAGGTAAATATTTTTCCCCAATTTTCGGTAAGATGTTTTTTGTGGGCTTACACTTAGCGATATATCGGTAGTTAACGAAAAAGTCGAGACTGCAGCCCCAGGTTTAAAAATTTCACGTCTTGGGCCACCACTGGGCAACGCGATGCCAGCGCGACACACGCACTCAGGGCCGTATTTACCCTAGGGCCATGTGGGCCATCTCCCAGGGCGGTAGGCTGCGAAGGGAACGGCAAGCCCTCGCAGCCTTCAGCTTTGTGCGTCTTTCTTTTTACTTTATATGCCCTAAGAAATTTAAAAAGAGCCTATTAAAATAAACTAACACTTGTTGTTATGAACAAGTAGTTTGCAGCTTGTTTCAACTCATAGTTTAGTTTAGTCATTTTTGCGCCAGACTATGCATTTCCCCATGCATGCACATTGATCGAAAATTTTTGCGGCTCGCTCCTCTCGCCGTTTTTGTTGTGATTTTTTATTTCTTAGTGGTACACAAATACGCACTTAAATTCTGACCAATGAGAGTGAAATGGCCAAAACTACCGTTTAGTAAGATATTAAAAAAAATTGCAATTTTTTGCTAAAATTAGTTTTTGGTTATTTTGGTTTTAGTCTTACTATTTTAAACTTTTGAAAGGTTTAGGTTTGTTGCTTAAGATTTAAAAAGACTGCATTTAGTTGATATGTTAAAATATTAAGCCACTTTCAATAATATTCATTACTTAGTTTTCAGTCTTCCAATTTATGAAGTAACTAATTTTAACTCAATAAAAATCTTCAGAACTCATAGTTATTATTAGGTTGAAATCCAGATATAGGTCGTAGTTTCCTTTTTTATATTTTGTATTCACAATGCTAGAAAAATTTCGCGGCTCGCTCTATTTGCTTCCATTTGATTCTTAATCGCACCTAACTAATATGCACTAAAATATTGACCAATAACGGTGCAATGCTCAAAACTAACATACCCCACCCTAAAAAGTTTGAAACAATACAACAGCGTAATTAGTTATACTAAAAAAATCGCGGCTCGCTCCTCTCGCCGATTTCGTATTTTTCATCTAGGGTTACAGTTATCTAGGTGTTCAAAAAATTTCAAGCGTTTTCTTTCGCTTCTTTCTTGTGTATACCTATACTAGAAAATTTAAGCAGCTCGCTGAGCTCGCCGATTTTGTTTACTAAGATTCCTAAAGATGCTATGCACTGTAAAGTAAAGTTATTCCTGATACTAATCGCCCCTACTCAGACTCTACTGCTTTGCAATTATCAGCCATGGCATCTTAGGAATCAGGGCCTGACAGCAAGGTGACGGATACATACGTACCATTCGTTTTATGTTTTGACCTTAGATGAAATGTCAAATACGAGAAGAAAGCTTCCAATCAACCGATGACTTTTTTTGCGTTATGAGTATATTTTTTGATAATGTCTTACATTTTTTAACTTTTGAAAGATTTAGGTTTGTTGCTTAAGATTTAAAAAGACTGAATTTAGTTCATATATGTTAAAATATGAAGCCACTCTCAACAAACTTGTATTAAAGTTTTAAACAAAAATCTTGAAAGTTCTGTGACCAATGTACCTAGTAATCAATCTTCTAATTTTTTTCATAACATAGTATCATAACTTTTGTTTTATTTTAAGAATGAAAAAATATATTAAAAGGATTATTTTAAACAATTTGTAAATAAACTGTAATAAGATTATGTTGTGTTACATTTAAAATGATGATAAAAGTAGAAATAAAGAAAATAAATAAAAAGTTGATCATTTGTAACTGTTTATATATCATACTGACTATGTTTAAAAATAACCCTACTGACATGTCCGGGTACTGGGTTTATTGCTGGACAAAGGCCTCCCCATAAGCACCTTAACACCATTGCACCCTCTCCTCAGCTCTACGCATCCAGACTCCACGAGCCTTTCGCACAAATGAATTGTCCCAATGATCTTTATTTATCCATATTATTACAGATATTAATATATTATATTATAGTGTAATATCTATCATGATGATGATGATGATGATGATGATGATAGATATTAAGCGGTATTTCTGCTGTCATCGAAAACTATTGGCTAGCAATAATAGCTATGTTTATACAAACCAAATAAGCCTGATATGGCATAGTGAAATTTTAAGTTACTTGACAAGCCGCTGTCGCCACTCAAGAACTCGTTTACCCCAACAGTTATCGGTTCTTCGGCAAGTACACATAATCAAGGTTTAGTAATGAAGCTTGTAAGGAATCACTACATAGTGTAAAACAAAGTCACTTTCTGCTATCTGTTTGTCCCTATGTATGCTTAGATCTTTAAAACTACTTAACGGATTTTGACACAATTTTTTTAAATAGATAGAGTGATTCAATGGGAAGGTTTAATCAGCATTGCACCGTGCAAAATCAGGGCTACTTCATAATAAAGTAATTAATTTAGAAGGCCTTAGACAAATCACAAAACATGTCTAAAACATCATGCGAGTCTTCCCAGGCCTCATAAATAAATAAATAATAATGCGGGAAGTAATCACACAGCATCATGTAGCCCCAAACTAAGCAGAGCTTGTATTATGGGAACCACATGATTGATATACTACACATATAATTTTTTTTTGTAAATACATACATATCATACATAGAAACACCCAGACCCGAGACAAATATCTACAGAACATGCAAAGATTTGTCCCGCAGCAGGAATCGAACCCGTAACCTTCTGCGTCTCAGGCGGACCTTCGCCCACTGCGCCACAGAGGCGGTCAAAAAAAATATACAATACTAACTCAACACAGGCATCAGTTGTTGATCTGCCTCACATAAATCCAAATTAATTGACATCAAGTAAGTTGTTAAAGTTAATAAAATGGCTTTGCTGCTGACTAAGAATGTTTTTAGAAAAATTTACTTTGATCAGCAGTACTGATATCGGTCTATATTTTATATATCCCAAAAATTCTGACTCAAGCGGGATTAGAACCTGCAACCTTTCCATAAATACAAGAATGTGCTAACCAACTGCCCTATTGTATTATACTGTATAGGTACTAAATAACTTATATGTGTACTTTGTATGAAGTATAATACCATTACAACATCATCACAACTCTATTAGGGAAGCTAATGTCCAACAGTGGACTACTATATTTGATGATGATGATGATGATGATAATGATGATGATAGTACGTATCTCTCTTTCTTTCACAAAATAATTTTAATTAATCTGCCACTCTGGAGGCCTTGAAAGTAGTTGCGGTATAAAATATGGAGCTTAACTTAAAGATGTAGAAATTCAGGCAAATTGAGATTGTATGCAATGAGTTTATGTGCTACGGAACATGTTTGAAACTTTGTGTTTACTCTAAAGTTGTGGTTAAAACTTCTATGATAAAAACATACCTTGCGTATACACGTAACTTCAAAGTCAGGTGATTCTTCTGTTTTTATTGGTGGTTTGTCATAAACCTTAACCAACGAGATATTTATGTTTTTAACACAACAGATAATGAACAGTTTTCCAACAGTTTTCTAGGATTTATATGATATGAATTTCAGTCGTCTCGTGTGTTTTTGTCGTGCGTGTCTGTTTGTTTGTTTGTTTGCTTCCGCACCAGTGCTGCCATAGATTAAGTATACCTATAGATTTATAGTGAGCGTGGCCACATGAGTCTTTCTCATTTCAACAAGCAGGGCTGCCAGATAATTAAAATTTCCATAGATTTGGGTAAAATATACTGATAATACGCCCTCCGGCCAGGTGGTAACTATCTGCGAAATGCTGCTGGTACAAGCTGGATGCGTCGAGCTCAGGACAGGGACTCAGGCGCTCATTAGGGGAGGCCTATGTCCAGCAGTAGACTGCTATACGCTGATGATGATGATAATGGGTAAAATATTTGCATATTGTACAAGGAATTCAAAGACAAACAAATTTAACAAGAAATTAATGTCATGCAGGTAAAGTATTAATCTATCAATTAATACTGCAGGTAAAGTATTAATCTATTAATTAATACTTTACCTGCATGACGAAATTTTTTTTTCATTTATAATCTACCTTCACCAACAAGTTTTAATGACTTTTGATAATATGTTAGTGAAGGAAGGATGTAGCAAATTTGATTGAATGCACCTATATAATTTTCAAATCAAATCAAATCAAATTATATTTATTTGCATAAAAGTATGGTAATTACAAAGGAAAGGATCTTAAGGGCTATGTGGATCGCATACTTATACTTCATTACAGAAGCGTGCAAATATTAAATTGTTATATGTATATATATCATTAATTATCATTAATAACAGTTAATTTTAATTAACAATAATTAAGTTGGCAATCAAGATTACTTAATAAATATATGTCAAAATGAAAACTAACAATTCTAAAGAAGAAATAAAAATAGTAAATTAAGTTTTAATAAATTCGTTCGATCGTATAAAAGCATTTATCTACAAGCCATTTGTGAAGTCTTATTTTAAAAAGGCTAAGTGTCAAATCTTTCATGTCTTCGGGGAGACTATTGAATATTTTAACGGACATGAATAAAGCATTCTTTTGCATTGATTTTTTATAGAACGGCAAAAATATCCTATTATTTATTTGTGTCCTAAGTTGTCGTTCACGCATGTCTTTATGTTTCTTGTAAAAGCTTTCAAAATTCCTACATGCAAAAAAGAATAGAATTATAGGAAATATATTTTTATTTCTCCAAAACTTCAACATTTAGAAAATTATGCTTTCGATTCTGCAATCATATTTTCTAAATTCGCTACTCTTTTATTAAACATCAACTTTTTTCCCCAAGAGCTCGCAGTTTTTTGCGTATCTTCTAATAGCTCAGCAGTCCAACGCAACGCAATTTCGCAGCCTTCTAGGTGTGTATGATGGTGATTTACCCTAAAAACAGTAACCAAAAATTAATTTCAGTATTTAAACATAACAAATGTAATCTGTAGAAAATACGTACTTATAAGGCTAGCAATCCTACTAATATAATAAAGGCGAAAGGTATTGAGTATTGTTTATTTCTCCCTCACGCAAAATTTAGATACAAATACAATACAATACAATAAATTTATTGCCTTTACAAGGTGTTCATCGTTCTGGCTGGGAAATATAACAAGCTATTAATGCTGCTGCTGCTGATGATGATGAACCATATGAATTGAGGCATGGAACATATTGGTCTTCTTCTTCTTCGTATGAAGTAGTGGCCAACTCTGATGTCGGAATTTTTAGGCCACCCGAAGGCCTCCGACATGGCTAACAACTGAAAAAGCCGGGAAGAACATCTTAACGTGCCTTCCGAAGGGCGGAAGCGCTCAGATCTAAATGCCATCCAGATCACCCATATAAGTAGTGTCCGGGCGGAGTGTTGCTTAACCAAGATAATCTGCGAAGATCACCGGAGTAAATTACATGGTGTTAAATTGCATTACGTTACAGATTATAGGTAAGGTATCTCACATAAACCCTGTCTAAGGGTAAATTTAGCGATATGGTTATAATAGTGCTGCCCTTGTAACGAAAAAGGGCACATCTAACATTTTTTTCAGATTTGAGTTATATACATATTCGGAATCAGGAAAAAAAGGCGCATCTGCCTGAATTTAAAAGAAAAATCTATACAAATAAAGCAAAGAGCTACGGGAAGCCCAAAAGGCACATGTGACATCCAAATTCATATTTTTTAGCTCAAAAAGGCACATTTGACAATGATTAAGTTAAAAGAACACAAATGTATAGATATGACTTTTATCTTATGTTATTTTTTTTCTTTTGCTAAATAGAAAAGGCTTATTTAAAAGGTGTTACATTAAAAAGGCTGATTTGGCAGATATTTCTTTTATACCTAAAGTGAACTAATAAAAAACTAAAGTGAATTAAAATCATTGTAATAAAAATAAAAGGCACAAGTAACCAGTTAGGCCTATATTGTGTAATATTATTATAAGGAAGAGAAGTAGGGGTCGGTCAACGGTCAACTCCGTCGGATCTATCTTACATGACGTCAGTAGTGCCGTAAGTGTAAAGTGGAACGCACGTTCGTTTTTGGCGGTAAGTCAAATTTATTTTAAAGCTTATTTGCGTAGCCATTTTAAACAGTTATTGATCTTGGTATGCCGTCATGACTTATTTGAAGTATCGAACCTATTAGCCTACGTAATTATAATGATTTTGTACCTTTATAACTTACCTACTCTCAAATCATGAGCCGACTAACACCGGCGCCCGCGCTGCCGCGCGTAATCCTTAATTCCTATTACAAACGGCCGAAAATGGAATACCGAAGGTGAGCCGCGACGCGCGCGCTTTGGCGTGTGGTATCTCTGATTCTATTTCTGTCGGCACACGTTTTGACATGCTTTCTATCTTATCAAGTTTATTTAGATATTGTTTTTTTTGTCAAACCTAACAAAAAAAACAGGTAACAGGTAAACAGGTGTAGGTATGATTTCCTGTAATGTTTTTTTTTAATTACACCAGCTCACAGGTTATGACAGTTACTATAAAAAACAAGGTCCACAAACAATAACTGATGGACGTGGTCACCATGAAAACCCATGAAAAATAGATAGTACAAAAATAAAAGAACACATAATGTAATTCTGTCCTGTTGTATCTCATTACAGACGAGAACACGCACCAAATAGAAAGTATCTGCCTTCTGATCTCAATATTCGCATGATGTATGATCATTTTTGTGAAAACGAGTCTAGCATCCAAGTATCATACTGCTTTTACCGAAAAGTCGTTAAAGAACTTAACATCTCCTTTGCGAAATTGGGGCATGAGCAATGCGAAGTGTGTGAAAAGTTCATTATTCACAACCCTAACCAAGAAATTAGACACAGAAATTGCGAAGAATGTAAAAAATACGAAACTCATCATGAGCGGTATATTTCAGCACGTAAAAAGTACGAAGAAGACGCTGATAACCAAACGCAGAAACGCAGAGATCCCGACACTATATATTTTGCAGTTGATCTGGAAAAGGTGATTATGTTACCTCGTATGGAAGAATTCAAAACTGTGATGTTTTGTCCCAGAATCATCGTGTTCAACCAGAGTTTTGTTCCTATAGGAGATAAAAAGATGCACGAAACTGGTAAAACCTTTGCATGTGTATGGCATGAAGGTGTCTCAGGAAGAAAAAAAGAGGATATAATCAGTTGCTTCAGAGCGTTTTTCTTAGAAAATCGAGACTTGAAGCATATCGTGTTGTGGTTAGACAACTGCGCAGCACAAAATAAAAATTGGACTCTGTATTCCTATATGGTTCATCTAGTAAACTCTCCCGAAGTTAATTTTGAGACTATAACACTGCGGTATCTGGAGGTCGGCCACACATTTATGGCTGCAGATGAGTTCCACCACAGAGTGGAGCTTTCTCTTAAAAAGGCGAAACGAGTCTACGATTTCGAAGACTTTACTAAAGCCGTGTCCGATACAGGTCCAAACACTAGAGTTAAAAATATGACTGTACAAGACTTTTATGATTTTGAAGACTGTTCATCTATATATAAACTACACCATTCCAGACCTCGTGCTTATATGAACAGTATGTGTGAAACTGTTTTTCGGAGAGGATTTACATCACTGCTGTATAAAATTAACCACAGCACAGACATTCAATTAGAATTAGATTTTCTTAAAAATAAGAATATAAAAAATGGCATTCCACCACCACGACAAAAGTTGGTTGAGAGAGGTGCGACATCAATAAGAAAGTCTGCTATTTTGACAAAGCTCGGTCCTCTCATGCCTTCTAATAGAAGAGTGTTTTGGGAGACTTTAGCAGTTAATGATAATTCTGCTGACCTCACTCAAACTTATGAAGATTAACGATTTATTGTTGCAACAAAATAGAGAGACATTCTAAACCAACGTTGATTAATTTTATAATCTTCCATTCATAGTTCTAAGTGTAATAATTGATCTCTTTAACTGTGTAATTTAAGTTCCTACAAATCTAAAAGTTATTGATATAGTTACCTAAAAAGAATGCTAGCTCAAATAGGTATAATTTTAATATAAACTTAACATATGCAGCCTAAATCATTGTTATTTGTTTTGATCTCAATTATTTTTAGTGCCGTCTAACTATTTAACCTTCATCATCATCATCATCAGCCTATAGCAGTCCACTGCTGGACATAGGCCTCCCCTAATGAGCGCCATTGCGCCCTGTCCTGAGCTCGACGCATCCAGCTTCTACCAGCAGCCTTTCGCAGATCGTCACCCCACCTGGCCAGAGGGCGTCCTACACTACGTTTGCCGAGCCGTGGTCTCCACTCAAGAACTCGTTTACCCCAACGGTTATCGGTTCTTCGGCAGATATGGCCAGCCCACTGCCACTTCAGCTTGCTAATTCTCTGAGCTATGTCGACAACTTTAGTTCTATGTCGGATAAACTCGTTACGGATTTTATCCTTCAGAGAAACCCCGAGCATAGCTCGTTCCATAGCTCGCTGAGCGACTTTAAACTGGTGGACCAGCCGTACTGTGAGTGTCCACGTTTCGGCTCCGTATGTCATGACGGGTAGGACGCACTGATTGAAAACTTTTGTTTTCAAACATTGAGGTATGGGTGACGAGAAAACTCGACGTAGTTTTCCAAATGCTGCCCAACCCAGCTGAATCCTCCTCTTGGCCTCCTTCTCGAAGTTGTTTCTACCCAACTGCAATATCTGCCCGAGGTATGTATACTCCGAAACAACTTCAAGAAGGTGTCCATTAACGACGACAGGACTCGGATCAATTCGGTCATTGACCATAACTTTGGTCTTGTCCAAATTCATGCCGAGGCCTATCTTTCGCGAGGCTGATGCTAGGCCGTCCAGCATCTGTTGCAGCTCCTCCAGCGACTCCGCCATTAGGACTATGTCATCAGCGAATCGCAAGTGTGAGATGTGCTCGCCGTTTATGTTTATGCCCATACCTTTCCAGTCCAGCGTCTTAAACATATCCTCCAACGCGCTCGTGAACAGTTTCGGGGATATGACATCTCCCTGTCTCACTCCGCGGCGCAGTTGGATGGGTTTAGACTGCTGGTCCTGTACTCGCACACTCATAGTGGCGGCTTCGTACAGACATCTCAACACTTCGATATAACGATAGTCCACTTGGCATCGCTGCAAGGATTCCAGGACAGCCCAGGTTTCGACAGAGTCAAAGGCTTTCTCATAGTCCACAAACGCCAGACACAGGGGCTGATTATACTCTTCGGACTTCTGTATAATCTGCCTCACTGTGTGAATGTGGTCTATGGTGCCATATCCTCCGCGAAACCCGGCCTGCTCCGGTGGCTGGAACTCATCGAGTCTTCTGGCGAGACGATTTGTAATAACCCGAGAGAACAGCTTATAGATGTGACTCAAGAGCGAGATGGGTCTGTAATTTTTAAGAAGCGTCCTATCTCCCTTCTTAAAAAACAGAACCACCAAGCTCTCGTTCCACGCCTTTGGAGTTCTCCCACAGTGAAGGACGGAGTTGAAGAGGTTCTGCAGCTCCTGCACAACAGGAGCTCCTCCTGCCTTCAGAAGTTCCGAAGTAACACCGTCTTCACCGGGGGCTTTTCCATTTTTAAGCTGTCTCAGGGCCAGTACGACCTCGTCTTGGCTGATCTCTGGCAGGTCGTCAGTATAGTGGCGAGTGAGGGTGGCTCGAGAATCGTGGCTGCTACGTTGGGGGCAAGGAGCATGTGCCGCATACAGTCGGCCATAGAAGTCCTCTATCTCAGATAATACCTCCGGCTTTGACAAGACGGTTCGGCCATCGTGTGTCGTTAACTTCGTCAGGTGGCTCCTGCCAAGCTGCTGAGTGAATACTTTGGACCCTCGGTTTCGCTCTATTGCCTCTTCAATGAGGCGTGTATTGGAGCTCCGAAGGTCGCGCCGTATCATCTTCGCAATTCGCTTGTTCAGGTCTGACCTCTCTGACGAAGTGGCCTGAGTTGTTTCCCGTCTTTTTGTCATCAGCCGAAGAGTCTCATCCGTGAGTTTGGACTTCCTGCCTTTAGGCTGCATTTGGCAGAATTTGATGCCCTCGTCCCTTAACGTTCCAACCACGTTTTGTAGGGCCTCATCAACGTCATCGGTAGGTTCCACAGCAACGAATCTGTCACCGAGAAGCTTCTGAAACTTCTCGGTGCCCGCCATGATCTGGAGTAGATTGGGTCGGAGCGTGGACTTCATCAGACGGTTTCTTTCCAGCTTTAGATCGATATTCAGAGAGCCTCGGACAAGTCTGTGATCAGATCCGGTGTTGAACCTGTTGATCACGGAGACGTCTCTGAATATGTGCCTTTTATCCGTCATGATGAAGTCGATCTCGTTTTTGGTCACAGTGTCGGGGCTACGCCATGTCCACTTCCTGTGGGGCTTCTTCTCGAAGAACGAGTTCATCAAGAAGAGCCCCTCCTTCTCTAGGAAGTTGACTAGCATTTGCCCCCTGTGATTTCTACACCCAAAACCATGCGGGCCCACTCTGGATTCGTCGCCAATTCGGACTCCCACTTTGCCGTTAAAGTCCCCCATTACAACGTTAAAGTGAGCCTTCGTGGTGTTGTGCAAGGCTTTGGATATGTCCTCGTACATATCCTCCACTTCATCATCCAAGTGTGCCGAGGTCGGTGCGTAAACCTGAATTATCTTCATGCTATACCTCTTGGATAGCCGAAGGATCAGGTACGCTACCCTGGTCGACACACTGGAGATTTCTTCAACGTTGTTAGAGAGGGCCTTATTGACGAGAAACCCTACGCCACCCTGGGATGTTTGGTCACCCTCGCGGAAGTACAGAAGGTGGCCCGAGTCTAGGGTTATGGTGTCCTCTCCCTCTCTACGGACTTCACACAACCCCAGAACATGCCACCTAATGTTCTCCAGCTCCACTTCCAACTGCGCTAGATGTTCGTCGAGCCTCAGAGTCCGTTCGTTAAACGTAGCCAGGGTCAGATTTTGCAGGTAGCCAGAGGTAGCCCGGGGATTCCTAGCACCCCCTGTCCCGCCGTTACCATGGCCGCTACCTGGATGGCCAGGAATAGCGGGACGGCCGGGAACTGGGGGCCATCTCTTTTTTTTGTATGTCATAGTAGGGGGGTATGCCCATAATCCCCACGCTGGGCATGCGGGTTGGGAATCGCAGGACACAGCTTCTCGCACCGCCGACGCTGCTGCCCATCGACAGTCAGGGAATTTAGCTGTGCCGGTGTAGGCTGCGCTATGCCGCAATCAGCCGGCCGCCAGAGCCTCGTTCGTTAGTCAGCAGGGTGCACCGCGTGCAGGTGAGGTTGGCTTGTGTCCGAAAGTTGGAGGTTGGAACACCTTATCCCCCTTATTTAACCTTGATTAATAATTATTATAAGTATTATAACTGTGTGAGAAGGATGATTAGGTAATCATTAAGTAAGTATAATGAAGGGGCCAAATGATGTGATCTCTTTTAATATGCAAAAAATTAGAAGTTTAACTTGCTAATTGATTTAATAAATGTTTCATTATTCTATTATTTTCGTTTATAATGTGTTAAAAATCTTCTATTCATAGTTCTAAGTGTAATAATTGATCTCTTTAACTGTGTAATAAAAGTTCCTTAAAGTTTCTACAAATGGAAAAGTTATTCATATTACCAAAAAGGAATGCTAGCTCAAATTAGGTATCATTATAATATATAAAGTTTTAGGTATCATTTTATTATAAACTTAACATAGCTTTCATAGTTATTTGTTGTGATCTCTATTATTTTTGTGTGCCATCTAACTATTTAACCTTGATTAATAATAATTACAACTGTGTGAGAAGGATCATGAGGGAATAATTAAGTAAGTATAATGATGTGATCTCTTTAAATATGCAAACAATTAGAAGGTAAACTTGTTGATTGATTAAATAAAGGTTTTTTCATTATATTATTTTCGTTTCATTTGAATAAAATATAATCTCCTGCTAGGTAGGTAGTTGAAATATTTTTCAATTTAATAATATGTTATTGTACCTTTATTAAGTAAAATAATTTCAAAATAAGCTGTTATGATATTACATAAGAAAGACAGAACTGCGTAGAATGTGAACTTTTTATTGTATAATTATAAAACAGTATTACATTCAAAAGTCACATTTGGCTAGTTGTGACTTTATGATGTAATATTGATACTTTAATTAGATTTTTTGTACGAAGTTAAAAGGAAAAATCATAATTTTAAAAATAATAGGTTTAGATAAATAAATAATAAAAAATATGTTTAGGTAGATATTATGTATATGCTACTAATTGCATTAAAATATTTTATAAATTCATTCTTAAAAGAAAGTTATTTCAGAATAACATCAAAAAACTTTAAACCCATTTATCTCGACTTTTACAATTTGTTAGTTGTGCCCTTTTTCGTTACAAGGGCAGAGTAGGCAGACCGAGGCTTTGTAGGTAGTTAACTAGGTGTACCTATATAACAAATTGTCATTGCACATTATGTAGAGCTACACCAAGAATAACATAATAGGCTATTTTTTATCCAGGTACCATGCGTGCGAAGCCGCGGGCAGAAGCTAGTATAAAATTTTAGTGAAAACTTTTTGACTGGAGCAAACATTAAAGAATTTCTTTCCTGTCAGCCAAAGTCCATTGGAAATAAATAAATTAATAAATAATGCGGGACGTAATCACACGACATCATGTGGCCCCAAACAGAACATGCAAACATTTGCCCCGCAGTGGGAATTGAACCCACAACTAGCTAATTAAATTTGCGGGTACTTCGGAGAAGGCAAGCAGTATCTTGGGTTTCACTTACCCGGTTTTGATAAAATATAGCTTAGGATTTTTGATTCTTACTTACTATGGCAGATTTAAATAATTGGGGGCATATAGGTGTATTGTCAAAAAATGCTGTCAGTTGTGTTGTGACTGACCAATCCCGAATCCGTTTTAAATCTGAATGATCCGTTGATTTAACGTAGCCTCTGGTTCTCTAGTCTGAAATAAAAAAAAACAGTTTTATACCAAAACAAAAATGAACGAATTCTATCATTGTAGGTATGATAATAATAAAAATAATAAATGGGGGATGGGTTGCATTACTTCTGGCTGAAGTGGTTTAGATGTTCACACTCTGTACTCGCCACACAATTTCAAGAAGCCCTCGAGCTTGGGTCTCTCCCAAGTTTCATGACGACTGGAGTCACCTTCCTGCTCCACAAATCTGGTAGTACCGCGGAAGCAAAGAACTACAGACCCATAACGTGCTTACCTACCATCTACAAGCTCCTTACGCCCATTCTTACCGTAAAAATTAATGCGCACATAGTTGAAAATAATATTTTGGCTCCTGCTCAGAATGGATGTAGAGTTGGGTCCCGCGGTACTAAGGAGCTCCTCCTCATTGACATGACTATTAGCCAGCGGATCAGGCGCAGCAAGGGGAACCTCTCCGCTGCATGGATAGACTACAAGAAGGCCTATGATTCGGTGCCTCATACATGGCTGGAGAGGATCTTAGAGTTGTATAAAATTGATGCAACTTTGAGATCCTTCTTAGGTACAGACCGCGTCAGAGTCTGGTAACCCCCCCTAGTTAATGTTAGTAGGTTCAAACCGTCGCGGCGTCATTCGTGGATCTCATCTTTTTGCACAAATGTGTTTTATAAAACTTCTCCTCCTTGCCTACGAATATTTAATTTCAACCATGTTACTATACGACACAATGGAGTGGCGGTTACAACACTCGACATCAATCGAAATGTTACAAGAGTACTGGGTTCAAATCCCTCATTACCAATATGTTTTTTTTTTTTTTTTGTTACTAACAATGGATTACGTTACGCGGTAAGTGTAGTAAGTAAGTTACCTAATTATTTAAATTAAGCTTAAAAAATAAAAAAATGATCAAAAGTTATAACAAATTTATTAAAACACCACATTTAACATAATAGAATATAGATAGTAACTTATTTTTTTGAATTTTCAATCATGTTTTAAATGATAGATTAATACTTATTTACCCATATAAGATTAACGAGTGAACAAACATGTTAACATTGGAACAGGTTATACTTGCCGTATAAAAATCCAATAAACAATTTAGATCACTCGCAAATACTTAGTCTGGTATTTTATCTATAATTGAAAACATTTTATAGTATTTAAATATTTTTTTATACCGAATGGGATGGATGTCCAAAACTTTAAATTATTTGTTGAAGCCTTCTTTTCACTTGGGTAATCAAAGTCCAACCAAAACCACTACGACGCATCAGTTCCTAGGTTCTCATGACCTCCTGTTGCAGGTGGACAACACTTCACTCGTGTCCCAGTTAGGACAAATTGACCCCACACATGCTCACACATTCTCCACATATTTAAATCGTGACTTTTAGATGACCATGATATGGTGATAATGCCCGTCTGAGAAGCGAGCCAATTGGTCAGAATTCGCGAACGATGAACCGCGCAGTTATAAACTAAATACACCGTTCCTTCTGGATAAGCAACTTGCACTGTTGACTGCATTATTTCTTGCAAAACTTTGCTCATTGATGACATCCATCGCCAATAACCTGAAAATAAAAACATAATATTATAAGCATAAGATGTGTTTATATAATATAAAATGGAATAGGTCTACTAAGAACATTGTTTATGATAATCCTACTAATAATTCTCATACCACTTACCTAATGTTATTCTGCCATTTCCAATTCCATACATTGATTAACATTGACATTGATTATTTGATGGGTTGTAGCGTTCCAAAAGTTTTATTTTGCAAAACGCACTCTTTAGCTCAATTTTTCGGACTGGCTTTTTTATATGCAACATTTTTCATATACAAATTCAATGTTCAACACACGACACACACCCAAGACGAAACAAGTAACCTTTTGTTCTGAACTGTCATTTAATACACAACTACCCTCAATAGTCCAGTGCTGCACAAAATAATTATAAGTAGTTGCGCACTACCGTGTTAAACAAATGAAGAAGTTACTAGCTGACGCATCCATGAATACCTAGACAAAATAATAAACGTATACTGTAACTTATAATTTCGTCATTATCGCCAACCGCTACGATAGCTCAGTTGGTTAGAGCGTCTGATTCATAAACTGGTGTGAATGAGTTACTGGTTCGATCCCCCAGCCAAGTATAAATATTTTTGTATAAGATTTTGGCCATTTGAATATGGTAGCCTCCACGGCAGCAGTTTAAATTTATACTTGAAAGGGGTATACCAGATCGTGACGCTGTGTGTACATGCATGAGACAGTGGATCACAGTTCCTCGTCATCCAGGTAGCGGACGGGAACCCTCTGCTCCACAAGATCTGATTCGCATAGAGCGGGGTATTTTTCAGGGTGACAGTCTGAGTCCCCTATGGTTCTGCCTGGCACTGAATCCTCTTAGTACTCTGCTAACGGATTCAGGGCTAGGCTATCGACTTCGGATAGAGGGTGGTATCGTTTCTCACCTGTTGTACATGGATGACCTCAAACTTTTTGCGCCGAGAAAACCAGAGCTTCTGACCCTGTTGAATACAGGGTCAGCAGCTCTGACCTACACAGCTGCTGACCCTACACAGATATTCAGCAGTGCCATCAGCATGGAGTTCGGTGTCGAGAAGTGTGGGGTCATGCAAGTACGGCTGGGGAAAGTTGTAAATACTACAAACTTACAGCTTTCCGATACGATATCCCTCAGATCTCTGTCCGATATCGAAACCAACAAATATCTCGGTATGTCAGAAGCGTTAGGTATAGTTGACAGAGACATAAAACAGTCGGTGAAGGAGCGATTCTTTTGCCGTCTGAATAAAGTACTTAATAGTTTTTTGTCGGGTGGTAACAAGGTTCGAGCCTTCAACGGCTGAGTTATGCCTCTGCTCATCTATACCTTTGGCATATTGAGATGGACTCAGACTGAACTTGACGCCCTTGACTGTAAGGTTCGTCAACTTCTTACGACACACAGAATGCGACATCCATTCGTCGGTGATGAGGATGTACATCCCGCGGAAATGTGGGGGTTGGGGATTTTTAAATGCCAAGACCCTCCATAACCACGAGGTGCAACCTCAGAGAATACTTCCTCCATGCCGACACTGAGATGCATCGTGATGTCGTAGCAGATGATAAGAACCTTACCTCGCTCTCACTGGCTAAGGAGAACTGGCACAAACCTACGGTGCTGAGTGCCCTCGACCGTATGGGAGAGTAAGGAGCTGCACGGACGGTTCTACAAAGCCCTTACAGGGCCTGATGTAGACCTACTCGCATCCGTGAACTGGCTACGTTTCGGAGACCTCTTTGGGGAAACCGAAGGTTTTATCTGTGCGATTATGGATGAGGTAATAAAGACGAACAACTACCGAAAGTATAGCATGAAGGATGGAACCGTTGACATTTGCAGAGCTTGTCATCGTCCCGGTGAATCCCTCAGACATATACTTTCGGGTTGCTCGCTCCTCGCTAACACTGAATACTTGCACAGACACAATCAAGTAGCCAAGATCATCCATCAGCAGCTTGCTCTCCAATACGACCTTGTCGGCCCAGAGGTTCCGTACTATAAGTACGCACCGGTGCCAGTTCTCGAAAATGGTCGTGCTACGCTCTACTGGGACCGCTCTATCATCACGGACAGGACTTTTCTAGCGAATAAACCTGATATCGTCCTGGTAGACCGGTCGGAACGCCGGGCGATACTTGTTGACATCACCATCCCACACGACGCTAATCTCGTGAAGGCCGAGAAGGACAAGCTTAGCAAGTACCTTGACTTAGCCCACGAGATTACCGCTATGTGGGATGTCGACTCAACAATTATCGTTCCGATAGTAGTTTCAGTGAACAGTCTGATAGCGAAGAGCCTTGACCAATATCTTAAGAGGCTCTCGCTAGACAGCTGGATCAAGGGTCAGATACAGACTGTAAACTCAGTAAACTCATTTATTTAACCATTTCGTTATTCACATAACATTGGCAAGTCAAGATACAGCAAATAATATTTCTTATGCCTAATTGAACGTCAGCAACTTAAAAAATAAACAAAGTTGACTGTTTTTTGGATTGCCATTTCCGTATATCTATTTCTTCGGAATCCAAATTGACAATCTTGAAATAAGTTTTGTGATTCAAAATAAGATGTTATTCTTGATTTGATAACAGTTTCTAATATTTTTGACAAAACTGGCAGAATACAAATAGGTCTGTAATTTTCAATATCAACAGTCTCACCTTTTTTGAACAGGGGCACAATTCTACCTACTTTTAAAATATCTGGGAAGACCCCTTGAGAGAGACATTCATTAAAAACTTTTAAAATCATGTTAAACAAGTAATCATTACATAAAATTAATTCTTTTACGGTTTTGGTATCCATATCAAATATATCTTGCGATGTCTTACTTTTAATATCACTGATTATCTTTTTTAGTTCTAAATGTGAGATACTAGGGAAAATAATTTTAGTCATTGGTGGATTTTTAAGGTATTTATCATATTCTTGCAACCTTACATCTAATTTTCTCGTCAAATTTCGTGCAATATTATTAAAGAATAAATTGAAGTCATTAGCAATATTTTTACATCCCGTTACAACTACACCATTTAAGTTACGAATTTTATTTTTAAAACTACACCTTGATGTCTGATTTTGTTGCTCTTTAACAATTTTCCAAGACATTTTTATTTTATGCTGTATAAAACTCCTTTCTTTCTGTATAGTTTCCAATTCTTTCTCAATTTTTATCAATTTCCTTTTTTGTAACCTAATTTTCCTAAATAGGCTTTTATTGGCATATTTATTTTTTGGTTTTATAGTAAGCTTCATTTTTTTTGTTTCGTTTCTTCTGAGTCCTCAATAATTCAGTTTGCGTTTCTCTATCGGTTCGTGAAATCTTCAAAAATACTTGCTGCTTATTTTTATCACGTAGTTGCTTAGGTTTGGGCGACAAACATCGCTGTCGCTCAGGCACAGGGCTTTGCAAATTTTTAAGTGATTTAATAATCATATTACAATTTTCGATCTCCTTTTTCAGAGTGCTATTTTCTAAGGTGAGAGTATCAACTTCTCCATTAGCAATTGATAGAGTACTCGTTAACTGCTCAATCTGCATTTCTAGCTCTATAATACGTGAGTTATTAGCCATTGAGATATCAGGCAGGCTTCTCATTGTCTCGTCGAATAATACTGTTGAGTTATTTTGCATCGTATGCTCTAGGTGTGAAACATCATTGTCGGAGTTGTATCGTCGGTTACGCCTGAGAGTAACAAAATCCATGGTATCTAATTATGTTTATATATATGGGCCGTAGATTAAGTAAATTAAGATCTTGTACTTTTTCTTTGTGCCAGTTTATATTACGGTACAAGTTACTATAAATTTTAAGGAAAACATTACTATGTATATAAAAACCTGTTGATTTGTCAGACAGATTGACAGAAGGCGGCTCTCCTGGACTCGGCACGTATTGTGCGGAGGTCCCTCTCTCTGCAGCCCTAGCCACCAACCGTTTGAGCCCTGCCCCGCGGTCGATGGTCTCCCGTTTTGATACATTTTTTATTATAATGTTTTTGATATTTTTTTGTGTACATAAGTAGTATTATGTGTAATAGTAATTATAGTAAAAAATGTATTTTAGACGAGTTTACAATTAAATAAAGTGTCATAATAATAACAATAACCTAACATTTAATGCCATAAAATATATAAAAATAATGAATTCTTTGGTTTTTGTGGTCTTTTTTCCTATACATTCATCAAAACCTCGGTTTGTCAAGGTTGACCAAATATAGCATGGCTTTTAAACGATAAAATCAGTATCAAAATAGATTAAAGTTTTTTAAAATGAATGAATGAATGAATGAATGAACACTTTATTGCATGAAACACATAACAAAATACAACAACATTTAAAAAATGGTACAATGGGCGGCCTTATCGCTGAAAGCGATTTCTTCCAGGCAACCTTTGGATGGAGAAATAATAAAAACTAAAAAGAAAAAAAACACAAGGGATGGCAGCACAGTTTAAAAACAAACTAATACATGCCTGCAACAAATCAATACAGTAAGCAAATTAAATCAATACCAATACACACATAATAATAACAATAGACTAATATATACTTTAATAAATACTACATAGTTTGGAGAATGAGGTAGTTTATAAAGAGGATGTCAAATAGTGAAGCTTAAGTTTGAGTTTAAAAGTATTGAGTGAAGGAGCTCGTCTTATCTCGACAGGTAAGGCATTCCACAATCGTACAGATTGAACCGTAAAAGAGTTGCCGTAAAAAGAACTACTGTGTATAGGAAATCTGAGCGACAGGTTGTCTGATGACCTAAGATTCAAGGAGTTAGAAGAATGAAGATATTCAAATCTGTCTTTGAGATAGCGAGGCGAGAAAGGATTGAACAGAATAGAATAAAGAAGGGAAAGAATATGCATGTCCCGGCGACGGCGAATAGGGAGCCACTTGAGCAAAGTTCGAAAAGGAGAAACGTGGTCATATATGCGCAAGCCAAATATGAACCGGATGCAGAAGTTTTGGAGACGCTCAAGCTTGTTTAGCTGCTCTTCTGTGAGATCCAAGTAGCACGCATCAGCATAATCCAGCACAGGGAGAAGGAGAGATTGTGCTAGAGCAGTTTTGGTGGCCGTTGGCAGAAAGTTACGCAGTCTTCTCAGAGAGCCCGCCGAGGCATAGAGCTTCTGACATGTGATTTGGAGTTGGGCTCCCCATGATAGGTGACGATCAATGGTGATCCCAAGATTTTTTACAGTGGCACTGTATGGTATAGGAATTCCATCGAAAATGACCTGAGGTATAGTATTCCAATCCACATTACCCATTAACCTGGAGCTACCTATGACGATAGTTTGCGTCTTAGCGGGATTAATCTTCAAGCCATAAGCATTGCTCCATTGAGTGATACTACATAAATCAGTATTTGTAGTGAAAACAGCATTGGCTATATTGCTGAGTGACGCGTGAGTGTAAATCTGGAGATCATCTGCGTAGAGGTGGTAGGATGAAGAAAGATTTTGGGATATGGAATTAATAAAAAAGGCAAAGAGAAGAGGAGATAAGACGCCACCCTGTGGTACACCGGCAGATGTGTCGCACCACGATGAAAAGGATTCATCGAGGCGAACCCTCTGCCGACGCCCGTAAAGATAACTATAGAACCAATCAATCACATACGGAGAGATGTTAAGAGAGTGAAGTAGTGCAAGGAGAATATCGAAATTGACGGTATTGAAGGCATTGCTAAAGTCAAGTAGGGTGAGTACCGTGAGTTGACGATTTTCCATCGCAAGACGAATATCATCCGTGATTTTGACGAGTGCAGTGACTGTGCTGTGGCCTTTACGAAAACCGGACTGCAGAGGATTAAGGAGGTTATGCAAAGAAAGAAAGGAGTTTAATTGATTAAAAACAAGACGTTCAAGGACTTTTGATAGAAATGGGAGAATGGATATTGGACGATATTCGGAAAAGGATTTGGGATTAGGTTTCTTTGGTAAAGGAATAATTTGTGCTTCCTTCCATGCAGATGGAAAAGCGCCATTAAATAAGGAAAAATTAAGAAGATGACAAAGAGTTGGAAGTATATGGTCAAGTATAGGAATAAGCATGTTGCGACTGATACCGTCAAGCCCAACAGCATTTGAAGTGATCGAGAGAATACTTTTCTTAACATCTTCCGAAGTGACTGTGACAAAAGTAAACTGAGAGTGATCAGGAGTTGGTAAGGAAGAAAGATAATTAATGGTCTTGATTTTATCAGCATTGCTAATAGAAGAGAAATGACAATTAAGAGAGTTAATATCCAGATCATTAGGAACTGTGTCCTGTCTAGACTTGCCAACTCCTAGAGATCTAAGAAACTTCCATACTTTAGCAGGATCTTGCTCAGAGACGGAATCGTGGATATGGCGGCGTTGAGCGTCCCTACACACCCTATTGCAGTGATTTCGAGAGTTTACATATTTCATCTTGTTATAATCACTCGGATGTATTTTGTATTTTGTTTTGGCAACAGATTTTTTGTGCATCAATATTTTTATATCGTCTGTGAGCCAAGGAGCCGGAAGATGTTTTATTTTAATCGGACGTAAAGGAGCATGCGTATCAAAAAGTTGCGTAATTAACCCATTAAAAATAGCAATTTTATCGTCAATGGTAGTAGCTTGCAGAATAGGAGACCAATCCAGACCCCGAGCATCCTCAAGGAACTTCTCGCTGTCAATGCCGCCAAAACTACGCTGCAAAATCACTTTTGGTTTAGCCTTAGGGGGACGTATCTTGTACGATAAGTAAATCAAGTCATGATATGAGAAATTATCAGCAGAAAGCTGGCCGTGCTTCGCAGATAGAAAAGGAGAAGAGACAATTATTAAGTCAAGAAGTGATGGCACGCAGTTAGGAAAGTGATGAGTTGCGCTAAGAGGGAGAAGATGTAAGTTACTAGACTTAACGATATTCTCAATAGAGGATGTGCGAGAATCTTTTTTTAAGAGACAGGTGTTGAAATCACCTATAATAATAGTTTGACTATATGATGGAACAAAGTCTTCTAGCAACTTTTCAAAAGAAGAAAAATAGTTGATACGTAGGGATGGACAGTAGAAAACTCCAAGAAGGACTTTAGTAAAGGAGAGAGTGACTTCAATAAATAGATGTTCACCTGCGTGAGGCGGCGGAGGCTGAGGGGGCATACTTACAATGGAAAATGGAATGTGAGAGCGTAGGTAAATAGCCACTCCACCACCACCAGCCCCGTATTAAACATACTGTTGAAGATTCACATAACTGGAGACATACAGGTGTATTTTCAGTTACCATCCATTGAATTACGTGGCCTTTGGTTTTTTATCCTGAAATTAAAACGTCATCTTTAAACCGGGCTATGCAAATAATAATGAACCAAAGAAATTATATTATTTAAAGTTCTAATAAAAAATGAAATGACTTTCCTTTATATGTAATGAGCTTATGGGGTGGGGAAGGACAGGGAGGGAGTGAGGACCCTCCTTCTAAAAGGGGGAAACTCATAGTTTCCGAGAAAAAATGAATTACGTTTTGAGGTTAACGAGAGAAAAAAAAAAATAACAATATACGCCAAAAAACACTATCGGGAGAGGGACCTATGACCTAAGATCAGTTTAAAAACAGTTTCAAATCATAAAAATGGATATTTGATTCGGGTATTTGACCTCGTCGGCCCTGAGTGACCTCGCGGGTTAGCTCCACTCAGGATCTTCCACGCGAACTTCTGGTTCCACATTTTAAAATCTAATCTACGCATAGGGACCACAAGACTACGTGGCATCGGGGTGATCTGCGTCAGTTGTGATATATCTAGAACCTTTGCTACTCAAGTTGGGTTGTCCTAGAACCTACTGCTGCGGGAAGGATTTCCAGGTGGTTGTAAAAAACCTAATAACCAACTGTTTATTCAATGTATTACATTAACAACGAGAAATATCATTGTCAATGTCGAATTACCAAAAAATACCACAGAGGCCATAAATAAAAAGAAGAAGATCATATTTTTGATATTCAGTGATGAAAAAAAAAGTGCCCGCAGTGTCATCAAGTTTGACGAAATTAAGTAAAAAATTTGAATTTTCAAATAATCATATCTCAAAAACTATTTGGTTCCGCACTACGCCATTTTAGATTTAGGCTTCCTAGATATAGACCTATCTGTGACAAAAGTTCCAGCCGCCTAGCTCACTACACATAAATGAAAGTTGAGCCAAAAATTAATGAGCAGTGGGGAAAATTCATTTCAAATGCCGGCAACACCAAACAAAACAAAACAAAATTGAATTTCACTTTTTGGCTTATTTTCTTACAGATTTCTGCTCTAAATGTTGTTATTTATTGTGGAAGTCTTGTTAACAATCCATTTTTGAATAAATACCTCGTCAAAAGTACGATACTTACGAATGAAAAGACAAATCCGGAACGTTTTGATCACTGCCACTTTTGCACCAAAATACACTAAACCGATCCATTTTGATAGAGAAATCCATAAGATTAATTTGTTATTATTGATTTACAATAGATGAAACATAATTTTTCCAGGTAATAATTTAGTTTCAAGTAAGTTTTTCACAAAATCTTCGAAAACTGCTGCTAGCTGCCAAAGTTTGTTTAGCGCAATGTTGCACTAAACAAACTACAAACGAAAAAACCGGCACGCGATAAGGGACAGCAAATCATATAGTGCGGTCTCCCTTATTTACATGAAGCACGCATATGTAGTTTTCTTTCTTGAAAGAATGCGATGGAAGATACTCGTCGTCTATTGCTTTCTCTGTCTAGGTACCTATTCCAACTAGTCCAAATGGATCCTAGACAGAGAAAGCTATAGACGACGAGATAATTCATCTCATTCTTTCAAGAAAGAGAACTACTTATGCGTGCTTCATGCAAATAAGGGAGACCGCACTATAGATTTGCTGTCCTTATCGCGTGCCGGTTTTTTCGTTGTTTAGCGCAACATTGCGCTAAACAAACTTTGGCAGCTAGCAGCAGTTTCGGAAGATTTTGTGAAAAACTTGCTTGAAACTAAATTATTACCTGGAAAAATTATGTTTCATCTATTGTAAATCAATAATAACAAATGAATGTTATGGATTTCTCTATCAAAATGGATCGGTGTAGTGTATTTTGGTGCAAAAGTGGCAGTGATCAAAACATTCCGGATTTGTCTTTTCAAGCGTAAGTATCGTACTTTTGACGAGGTATTTATTCAAAAACGGATTATTAACTAGACTTCCACAATAAATAACAACATTTAGAGCAGAAATCTGTAAGAAAATAAGCCAAAAAGTGAAATTCAATTTTGTTTTGTTTTGTTTGGTGTTGCCGGCATTTGAAATGAATTTTGCCCACTGCACATTAATTTTTGGCTCAACTTTCATTTATTTGTAGTGAGCTAGGCGGCTGGAACTTTTGTCACAGATAGTTCTATATCTAGGAAGCCTAAATCTAAAATGGCGTAGTGCGGAACCAAATAGTTTTTGAGTAATGATTATTTGAAAATTCATCTTCTTTTTATTTATGGCCTCTGTGGTATTTTTTGGTGATTCGACATTGACAATGATATTTCTCGTTGTTAATGTAATACATTGAATAGACAGTCGGTTATTAGATTTTTTACAACCACCTGGAAATCCTTCTCGCAGCAGTAGGTTCTAGGACACCCCAACTTGAGTAGCAATATCACAGAACTGACGCAGATCGCCCCGATGCCACGTAGTCTTGTGGTTCTTATGCGTAGATTGGATATAAAAAATGTGGAACCAGAAATTCCCGTGGACGAACCTGAGTGGAGCTAGCCCGCGAGGACGAGTGGACGAAGCGACACTCAGGGCCGACGAGGTCAAATACCCGAATCAAATATCCATTTTTATGATTTGAAACTGTTTTTAAACTGATCATAGGTCATAGGTCCGTAGTAGTCCGGTAGTGTGTTTTGGCGTATATTGTTTAATTTTTTTTCTCTCGTTAACCTCAAAACGTAATTCATTTTTTCTCGGAAACTGTGAGTTTCCCCCTTTTAGAGGGAGGGTCCTCACTCCCTCCCTGCCCTTCCCCACCCCATAAGCTATAAGCTATAAGCATATAAAGAAAAGTCGTTTCATTTTTTATTAGAACTTTAAATAATATAATTTCTTTGGTTCATTATTATTTGCATAGCCCAGTTTAAAGATGACGTTTTAATTTCAGGATAAAAAACCAAAGGCCAAGTAATTTAATGGATGTATGATAAATGATACACATTTATCTTGGGATAAGACTTTATTTTTGCTTTTGGATCCATTTTAGATATTTTCTAGACATTATTGTACAGAGGTTAGTTACTTGGAGATCATTTTGTTCAAAAACTAACGAGGCTTGTGGCTCAATCTCAATTCTCAAGACGACTTGTCGCTACCGCTTCACTTTTCGGAAATCCCAAGCCTCGTCATTTTTCGTTAGGTACTCTCAGACAATACCTCCCTGCAAAATCCAACCATCGACAAAACCATAGACTTGCTCTCTGGTTTTCGTCAGTAAGGTTCCGAGTTGCCATAATATGCATGATTAATACTTTTTACATCCGGTAATTATTATTTGCTTATAAAATAGATTATTGAATAATAATGATTGTTAAAATAAACTTATAATATTAAAGAAATCATGACATTCGGCCGTCCGTCTTCATGCGATCTCCTGACGCATGATTGAAACAAATCAAGCCATTAGTAAGTATAACGATACTGGACTATTTACAGCATTGTCCAATTGGACCTACAGACACGAGTACAACAACGATACAACTAATAGTTATTACAATAGGTCTACTTAGTTTAGAATTTAATTGAATTGATTGTTTTAACCTTAATCTTGTAATGAATAACACCAAAACTAAGATACCTACAACTTACAATTGCTCTTTACTGAATTGACAATTTTGATAATACTTCCATAGAAACTGTAGAAATATTTCATTTATTAGAAAGATACTCATTTGAATTGGAAAAGTCAATTTCGAAATATTAAAACAAAAAAAAACAACTAAATCTAGGAATGTAATTTAACACATAAAACAACGTACAAACACAGAACTAATGGCACTATCAGCTTATTACGTAGGCATATGCTTAGGTATAATGTAAAAAAATCTACCTATTTATTACACAGCAATGTATATACATTAATGTACCGAAACTGCCTTTACAATACTACGAATATTTGCTTTTCTTAACCACTGGTACATAACACAGAACATTGTATACGACAACACCATAAAGAAAACAAATGATTTATGTTACTATACAATACGATTTTTACAAATAAATTAATTATCTGAATTCTGCTTTCATTCACAAAGTAGGTAGGTACAGTTTCAAGCTAATTGTAAAATCATTTCCTCGCAGGTTATCATTGCTTGTTATAGATGGGTACTAAAAGAAGTAACATCTTCATGGTGTAGGTAAGTATAAGTAGGTACCTACTAAATGTACAAATGTAAATATACATACAAAAATGAGACTTAATGATATACCCACTTACTAAATTAAGTCTACAAGTAATTACATAGAAATCATGGCATTCGGTTATTGCTCGATTTTCGATTTGATTTAGGTACCTACTTAGAGGTTGAGCTAGTGCTCTTATTGGATTTCTTCCAATAACAGCAGTAGCTCAGGTAGGTAAGGTAAGGTGTAGACTTCTAGGTACATTAAATAATTTATGTATGCATATGATATCTTAGCTTTTGCATGTAAGTTTATTTTAGCTTTACTCGCCTAATTATTGTTTTATGTTTTTTTTTTCATTTGTTAGGTTTTAGAGTAAAGTTATATTCTCTGCTATTTCATTTATCAAATTTGTAGCTCTATCAATCTATTTCCCCACAATATAAAAGTTATCTGGAAGAAAATGCTATTTAGCATTAAGTTCGCCTATATACATAATCTATCTTGTGCAATAAAGAATTTTCTATTTAATTTTATCATTAGTATATTGTTTTGTTTTTTTTTCTTTTTGTGATTAGGCACTCTTGCTAACAACATGTGGACTCAAATTGGTTTAGCGTACAAAATATGTTTAATTGTGCCTATAATTTAAGTACCTAACTTCCTAAAGCCTGGAATTATGGCAACTTTATATTCAGTCATTAGGTACCTAATATAATTATAATTCATAATGATATGTAAAACATTCATATGTAAATATTGATTTGCCAATAAATTGATTGTTCCTGATTATTTCTGATTATTCCTAAAGGGCCTATGAATGTTACATAAGTTTAGTACAGTTCTTTTTGTTGATAAAATGAATTAAGTGTTATTTTATTCATAACCTACAGTGTATTTACCTACATAGGAGAAAAAGGCTTTACCAGTAACGTAATTAGCCTTTTGCTTAGCTTGGCTAGTTACAGCTACAATTGGAACTTCTCTACCTTATATTTTCAAGCTATTCGGGAGCAGCTCGAGTGCCAATATCCAACTTTAAACTATTTCTCAATCTGATACCAAATAAAACATAAGTGGAAATATTTTGAGTGAAATAATTAACAGCATTAACAAAACCCTTTTAAATTTTACAATATCACCGCAATTTTGGCGACCACGATAATCTCTGTATTCTCCAAGTCGTTATTGTTCCTCAAAAGATAAAATAAAGTTGTATAGGTAATACTGGTAATACCTTAACGTCCTACATCGTCATGGCTAGACCAACATAAGTATTTATCAAGAGCATCACGCCGGCAGAACAATTGTGCAAAGATTCTCATCAACCTTTTTATAGATAACCGGGCTATCATCCATCAGGTCTATCTTTATCCCTATAGAATTACGAGTAGTACAGCCTAATACCCACATAAATTTCATTCACAACAGTCAGGGTAGGATATCAAGGAGTTCATACAGTTCATCCAATGTTTTTATTTTCACGTCAACCTAGAGTCGTAAATAAAATTGTAAAACGATATTAATAATATGACTAAAGTAATCTGCCGATAATACCTACCTATTACCTAAATATTGTATATATTCACATCAACTTATCTCTTTCAATTTAATACTAAAAAACTGTTAACACCTGTATGTTTTCATTATGGAACGTAATAAATGATTGAGTAATGAGTATTGAGTCCAACCTTAACATCCGTCTCGGTCAAAAGATTCTAAAGTGTATAAATCTTTGGTTATTATATTAGCATATAAAATATCTTTTTACGATAAAAGATATAGCTCTGGCAATTAAAGTGTTTGCCGTTAAACTTATGGTGAGACCTGTCAAATTTCTCAAACAAAACTAGGTACACCTCCCGTCACCTACACTTAAGTTCCTTGATTGAAAAGATTATTTAATCGTAGTTCTATTTTACTGACTGTGATACAATGATACAGAATTAATTTATTAATTTGGAACCTTAAGGAACACTTTTAATCGTATCATTCATCCGTTCAGCCATTCCTGAATTTAGTGAGATCAAACATACTAACACACACAAAATCTTGCATCTATGTATATTGGCTGATGCTGTCCTTCATAAGTGTCACTTATCTGCCTAGCAACATTAAATTCTAATTATGTTAAAAAGTGAAAATCTCTTAATTCTTCATCAAAGCTCGCGGCAATACGGTAATAAGTAGATACGCTTTGTACTACTGCCTACTGATACTGCTAGCCTGCTGTTTCCCTAACACAGGGACCTAGTTGGGAGTTTGAGCGCAGCCATGTTCAATGTAGGTACTAACTAATTATATGTATGTACCAGACACAAAACAGATGTTTTTCTTTCATTTTTCTTTCATTTTTCTTCAATAACCTACTGATTATAATAACTATGCATGACTGTGTGAGCTAAGTTTTGGAGATTGACTGTATGTCACCTGTGAATACCAAACTTACATTTTTCTGTTAGCTTACATTCTCACCTGTTATTGTGCAATGTAGTAAGTAGGTACATGAAATTGTTTGTGTAATGTGAACACTAAATTAAAGTTATATTTTTATTATTTATTTGTTATTTTAAATTTACACCAATTCGTAACGCGACCAAACAGAGAAGAATTGGCAAGAAACTCTGCAAGGGTTGTATTTGTTTTAATCGTCTTTCTTACAATTGTTATTAATATTAAGGGGTTGGACAGTTTCATCACAAACTTTTTAAATATATATATTTTTTTTTGCTATCTTAATAAATAATTTTTAATTAGCTTTAGTGGACCTACCAGACGAGAAACCACTGTTTAAAGCTTACAGTTGTCGTTATCGAGGCCCACCCTTAGACATTTTTAGCACTTAAATACTATATCTATGTAATAATAGTTTAGGTTTATCTTTATATTTTTCTATCTTTATATTTTTATATTATTTATATTTATAAGTATCATCGTTCATTTATTCTTGTTATTTATATGTATTTTGCTATTATAGTTGTGAGTAATTTGCATTTGTTTTCTAACTATTTATGTTTATTATAATTTGTGGTAATTAGTCCGTTGTTTCTATTGTCTACATAAATTCTTGCCGGTTGTACACTTTTCTACCTGTTTTGTGCTGTTCCATATCCTACTCAAAGGTTTTATTGGAAGAAAACTCTTAAGCTCGCCAGTGTACAATTTCACAAATTTATCAGTTATGCCATGAACATTTAAACAATACAGTGTACTACAATCTAACAATACTATCTGCCCTCTTATCACTAAATTCACACATTAAAGAAAAATGTTAGCATATCGTAAAAATAGTCCTTGAAGTTTTCATTATTTCGTGACATACAAGATAAGCTTTCAAAAGCCGATCATAATTTTGTTCTTTTGGAAACACCCTCTAAAGTTTTGCCTACCACTCTGTCCAGCTAAACACTATGCTTGGAAGGTCTTCGAACCACTCCTTTGTCAGGCCTATTAGTTTCTTTAAAGCATAATGTATGATCTGCTTTTGATCCCATTCGTAAATAGCGGCACACTTAACATAACTTTTCTAAGACAGCTGTCAATACTTTTAGATTTACTCAACGGATCAAATCTGGCACAATATTATTAAACAGGTACATTCTTGGTGGACTAACCTTACAGTTCTCTTGTGCTTTATACGACGTTTCTATATACCTGGGCAGTCAGAAGATGAAGTAGAGCTTAGAGAGGTCGATGTGGACCTTCATTTCCTTGAACGCATCTTTTTCCTTCCTTATCGAAGACTTCTTGCTTACTTTTATAATGCTTGTGTGTTTTACTGAAGGTTCTCTCTTGGGAGTCAGCATGTCATCAGATTCCATAGAAATAAATAAAAAATCATTTTAGTTTGCTCATTAGTACAAAATAAAACTAGAATATATAGCACACTTGGGCTCCTACTACGCAGTCCATGTAACGTTGTGACGTATATAGCCACCTAACCTACAGGTCCTACGTGTAGTGCTTACTTTATTCTGATGCATACATAGCATTGGATCATACTGCTAAAAAGTCCGCGTAATGTTGTGACGTACATAGCCACGTTCAGGTCCTAAGAGTAGTTCATACTTAAATTAGATGCATACATAGCATTGGATCATACTGCTATTCAGTCCGTGTAATTTTGTGACGTACTCAGCCACTTTAACTCACATGGTTCATATCATACCTTTCCCTCCAATGGCATACTTAGCCTAGCTTTGTGACGTAAATAGCCACTTGAACGCACATGGTTCAAACTTTTCCCTACAATGACATACATAGCCTTGTGATTGTGACGTACATAACCACTAAAGTAAAAATCATTAACCGCCAACCCAACATATAAGTTGCAAAATAACTGTTTGAAATAAAAGTACTAACACACATGGCACATAATTCCTCAAAAATTAAATTGTCGATTTAACTCAAGTACACCCTGTATGCAGAACAGTAAGAATCAAACACCGCTATCAGGGAGTAGCCCTGACCAAACAGTGTTCAATTCAAACTTTGTATTACGAATTAGATATGCAGAATAGTAAAAATCAAATACCGCTATCAGGGAGTAGCCCTGACCAAACAGTGTTCAATTCAAACTTTGTACTACCAACTAGGCTAGCACAGTCAGATAATCTCGGCTTAAACCGACTGATCTATACCAGCAAAATTGGGCATCTACATATTTAGATCTAAACTCACATTTTTAAAATTCGCAAACCAAATACTGCTATCAGAGAGTGGCCCTGATCGAACAGTATTCAATCCAAGCTTTGTATTACCAATTAGGCTAGCACAGACAGATATTCTCGGTTCAATACCGACTGATCCATGCTAGAAAAACTGGTAATTTACCTACTAATTTAAATTAGATATTCTAAATGCGGGTAGGTATCGGAACTATTCGGAATTATGTACCAAGTTCTAAAAATAGAAAGGTGCTAACACGGCCAGGTAATCTCGGTGCATTACCGACCGGCACGTAAAACACGATTCAATTCTTATAATAAGTAAAACAAGATGGCGATAAAATATACATTTACTTAAATGTAAAATAATAAAATCCACACTTTCGTACCTTGGTTCATCTCCACTTCTGAAATATGATAAATGATACACATTTATCTTGGGATAAGACTTTATTTTTGCTTTTGGATCCATTTTAGATATTTTCTAGACATTATTGTACAGAGGTTAGTTACTTGGAGATCATTTTGTTCAAAAACTAACGAGGCTTGTGGCTCAATCTCAATTCTCAAGACGACTTGTCGCTACCGCTTCACTTTTCGGAAATCCCAAGCCTCGTCATTTTTCGTTAGGTACTCTCAGACAATACCTCCCTGCAAAATCCAACCATCGACAAAACCATAGACTTGCTCTCTGGTTTTCGTCAGTAAGGTTCCGAGTTGCCATAATATGCATGATTAATACTTTTTACATCCGGTAATTATTATTTGCTTATAAAATAGATTATTGAATAATAATGATTGTTAAAATAAACTTATAATATTAAAGAAATCATGACAGATGGTAACTGAAAATACACCTTTATGTCTCCAGTTATGTGAATCTTCCACAGTATGTATAAAAATCTTTAATCTTTAATCTATTTTGATACTGATTTTATCGTTTAAAAGCCATGTGCTATATTTGGTCAACCTTGACAAACCGAAGTTTTAATGAATGTATAGGAAAAAAGACCACGAAAACCAAAGAATTCATTATTTTTATATATGTTGTGCTATTAAACGTTAGGTTATTGTTATTATTATTATTATCATACCTTCAATGATAGAATTCGTTCATTTTTGTTTTGGTTTAGAACTGTTTTTTTTATTTCAGACTAGAGAACCAGAGGCTACGTTAAATCAACGGATCATTCAGATTTAAAACGGATTCGGGATTCGTCAGTCACAACTGACAGCATTTTTTGACAATACACCTATATGCCCCCAATTATTTAAATCTGCCACAGTAAGTAAGTATCAAAAAGCCTAAGCTATATTTTATCAAAACCGGGTAAGTGAAACCCAAGATACTGCTTGCCTTCTCCGAAGTACCCGCAAATTAAATTAGCTAGTTGCGGGTTCAATTCCCACTGCGGGGCAAGTGTTTGCATGTTCTGTTTGGGGCTACATGATGTTGTGTGATTACGTCCCGCATTATTTATTTATTTATTTATTTACAATGGACTTTGACTGACAGGAAAGAAATACTTTAATGTTAGCTCCATTTTTCAAAAAGTTTTCACTACGATTTTATACTAGCTTCTGCCTGCGGCTTCTCACACAGCTGGTGTAGCTCTACATAATGTGCAATGACAATTTGTTATATAGGTACACCTAGTTAACTACCTACAAAGCCTCGGTCTGCCTACTATATAACCATGTTGCTAAATTTACCCTTAGACAGGGTTTATGTGAGATACCTTACCTATAACCTGTAACATAATGCAATTTGACACCATATAAATAATTTACTCCGGTGATCTTCGCAGATCATCTTGGTTAAGGAACACTTCGCCCGGACACTACTTATATAGGTGATCAGCCCCCCTATTTAGTAAAATTGACAGCTCAGTGTACAACCGACTCTCGGTTGGCAACCGAAGTGAGTGGGCAACTGAAAAAATAATTTATTCGGTATTCACTACAGTCGATATGTATGGGTGCCTTTCAGAAAATCACCGGACGTCTCTATTGTTTTATCGATAATATTTTTGAGTTTTGACAATCGTTTGACGGCATGAATGTCATTTTTTTTGTGAGATTTCATTATAAGGAAAGTGATTGTATTGTGAAAAGTGATTTATAAAAAATAAGACATAATAATACCTACTATAAATAGGCTTACACAGGTACTGCTTAACACATTTAGCTAAGTATACAGTAAACTTAAAAAAACACCCAACAGGCAGATAGAAACATAGTAATTGCTTGACCAAACACAATCATATTCTCCTGTGTATCAAATCCTTCCCTTCTCGTTGGTATCCGAAACTACGAGTCCACCCATTACAACACCCAGACATGGAACAAAAAAAAAATGCAGATCATGGAAACATTGTCTTGCAGAGGAAATCGATCCCGCAACCACTACCTCTTGCGTCTCAGCTCAGCTGGCTATTCGTCCCTTACCTCAAAGAGGATGTCTCTTCCATATTTTCATTATTAAAAACCAAAATCGGAATGCAATTATTTTAGTGTTGGCTAAGCCACTGGTCCTTAATGAATGTCAAAATATTAAAATACCGCTGGACTTATGCCTTTTCCAGAAAGCGCGACTAAGCCCGATCTTTGGATCTCTACATCCACTATTTATTATTATATTATTATCATTTAACACATATTTTGTTTTTATAGTTCTTTAAAATGGGAGACTACCCCGTTGCTTTGGGCCTACGATCTAGAGTGGAGTCGGTTCAAGGTTGAAGAGCGTCAAATGGCTGCGCTGCGCTGGAGAGTAACGCGTCTGCAATCAAAAGAATACTCGCGGGACAAGAAAACGACCCTATGCGTCGAGACGAGGGCAACTAGTCTCTCGACTACATACATCCAACCAAACAAAGTTTCACATTTAATAACTAGGACACCAATCGAGATTATTTTGATAGCTATAGCTAAGCACCGCGCTTAGCTACCTGAATATTGGTCGTCCTCAGAATTACCTACCTGAGTGTACGCTTAATAAGTAAGGAGCAATAAAACATTGTTTTTTCAAGACAAAGTGTTTCAATTATTATTTCGTTAGCCTAGCAAAGTAGTTGCTCAATAAACGAACAGCCATCTTCTGCAGCACAAAATAATATGGTCTTGATATCTACAACATTTTCCCACAATTCAATGCTATAAGACAATACTGTGGAAGTAGCTGAAATAAACTAGTTAACAAATCTGATTCTACGTCAGAAAAAGGCTTATTACACCACGCGGTATTCAGTTTGTCTTAGTAAGACTACCTTACTAGATTCACTATGACCGACTTAGTGCCTTACTCTTATTACACTACGCTAAGTGCGAAGACAGTCTTACTAAGACAGACTGAATACCGCGTGGTCTAATAAGTCTTGTTAAAAGATCCTAGCTACTGCCTAAGCTGTAGAACCAAGTCTGTTTGGTAACCCATCTATGTGAGCGCTCCATTTACTTTAAAACAAATAAATAAGATAATGAATAATCGTTTATTTCAGGCACATATAAATATGATTAAAAAAGCCCATAGCTATTCGCCATAGCTTCTGCTTCGGTGCCGCTTCTCTATAGCTGGCTGAAATCACTGGGCTGAAATTCGGATCCATGAGTACCTACATCCATGTGCTTTGACAGAATCTGGAGAGTAGGACTTGAAACCAATATTTCTACTGCTCTCCAGACTCTGAAGTGACATTGGGACCGACCCCTGACACCGACCCCGGTCGTCTCATCAAAACGGGAGAGGCAGATCTTGATAGTCGGCTGGTATCGCGGCGGTACTGCGCTTGTTGCGGGCCGAATCTCTGTCGAAGTGTCGTTGTATCTTCTCCACTAGGATAAAGTCTTCCCTATCGACCTCATTCCTGTCAGGAACATTGACCTTCGATTTTTCCAAACTCTTGCGTTGGAACTCGACGCAAGGCGCCGGAAGCGATGGCTGAGGTTAGCGAGACACTTGCGCTTCTTCTGCTGGCGAGGACGAGAAGCAGGAAAAGGCTTACTAACGATGTGCTTACCTGAAAATATAGTAATATCCTAAATATATTTAATTTTTTATCTTTTATTTAGTTTTACCCATAGATAAAAGTATACTGTTAGGTTAACCTTAAGGTTATTGGTAATTAAATTTAACCTACTTCGAGGTTTTTGAATGAGCTATTTTGCATGCATTTGGAAATCGGATGGCAATGCAAAATTATTTGACATGAAGCCATGAAATCTTGATGACGGGGGTCTGAAGATGGAGCCGCAAGAATGCAACTGGAACTCCCTGATGAAATGTGCTAAGAAAAGTATTGTAGAAGCCGGATTTGTTTGCTTTGTTGTCTTGAGTAGGTAATTTCTAGGCCTACCTAGTATAGAACGTGGTTCTTTAGTCTTGTACCATATGAGGGTGTAAGCGGTTCCAACATCCATCTTTGGAATCCAAGCCAATCTCACCTGCCCGTGTTGCACCCTGCTGTATAAAAAACTAATGAGGCTCTGGCGGCCGGCTGTATGCGGCATAGCGCAAACCGGCACAGGTAAATTCCCTGACCGCCAACGGGCAGCAGTGTCGGGTACGAGAACGTGTGCCCTGCGATCCCCAACCCGCATGCCCAGCGTAGGATTATTATGGGTATTTTCTCCCAGTGAACTGTACTCCCAATGGCTGGTGTGATGTGGTGCGGTTTGGTGGTTCTATATCTCCTCAAACCTTACCTCAAACCACGAGAAATTTAACTCTTACTTGAATAAAAATGTAAACAAAGAAATGCCAAACGTAAATTTGACAGCTTCGGTGGGCAACCGAAGTGAGTGTGTAACTGAAAAAATAATTTATTCGGTATTCCGTACGAGAATGTGAGATGATGCATCAAAGGTGGCTTTCAGCAAGCCACTGAACGTCTTTAGTATTCTAACGACGTTATACGACAGATTAAAATATAGCCATTTTACCACCAACCGAATGGGAATAAAGATTATCTTTAATTATTAGCGTACCTTCGCCATAGATAAATTAAACGCTACCCACCTTCACGTTTTGAGTAAGTAGGTAGGCTAAAAGGAGTTAAGTTTCAGTGCGAAAACAAAAATAGGTACGACAATATAGCTAGCTAGATAGAATACCTACCTAAATTGCTCGTGTAGCTATTGTTCTGAATCTATCTTTGTTTTAGTTTATAAAAGGAAACAAGATTAATATAGATACTGGATTAGACTCTATGTATTTTCCATTTACAAATTAAGTTTATTGAAAATTACAAGTTTTCACATTTTTATCCCTTTATTATCTCAATGTGAACCCTGTGTATGACATAAGGTTGACCCCAACTTAAAAAGCAGACACTGATCATTACGTGGGCTGGGCACGACCGCAACAGCCCTCTTCAAGAAAGCCTACCTACGGCAGCCAGTTGTTTCATCAGTAGTTGGAGATAGGTCACATAGCTAGGCAAATAAATCAAAAATCCTAATGATTTTATGATCAATAATGTAAACAAGGAATCAAAAAGAATCAATGCCACTACATTTTATTAAAAATCAGACAAAAAGTTCATTTAAATATTGTACTACCGAAATACAAATAATGTAAATACAGAACAAATTCTAATAGACTACCTCACACAACAATTAGTCGAATAATAGTGCCGATCACTTCCCAATTATCAAACACTGCTAGAAACTAGTTCCTTTCGCAATGCATTTCACCAAGGAGATCGACTACCAATTTGATCTCCACTTTGGATACTGAATACCAAATGATAAGATATCGATAGAAATATTCGATGTAAACCGATGACGTCATCACAGTGTGCAACTGCAGATAACATTCTAGCCACCTAGCCCCAAAGAGGTTGGATTTTTTTTACTAAATCTATGCCTAGCCCGGTTCATAACATTGAGGTGGGCAACTGATATAATAGGTAGTAGTATTATTAAATTTTCCTACCGATCCGTAGGTAAATATTCAATATTCATATTTCATTACCAGTCACACAATGTAGGTTTTAGTAAAGCGGTACATTACTGTTTCTAGCTTTATAAGAACAAATTGTGTTGAGATAATAAAACAAATTATGTTAATTAGGTATAATATTATTTTATCTCACGGTGAGGTACAGTGCCCATAACCCTCAGCCACCAAACACTGTTACAAACTAGTGTCTCTCGCAGGACCTTATACCAAGAAGGTCGGTTACCAATTTGATCTCCACTTTGGTTACGGAATACCAAATAAATATAATTTCGATAGAAACTGTCACAACAAACAGGCATTCGTTGTACACTGTGACGTCACCCAAACGCCCCAGTTTATAACGCAATTGATGCACACCGATGACGTCATCCTAGTTGGCAACTGTAGTTAGCGAATACCAAATCAAATATTTGACGTACATTTGTTGCACACCTAGCCTCGGTGCTCATCATTTCGGTGGACAACTGACTTAGTGAATAGCCCCTCTGGATGGCATTTAGATCTGAGCGCTTCCGTCCTTCGGAAGGCACGTTAAGATGTTCTTCCCGGCTTTTTCAGTTGTTAGCCATGTCGGAGGCCTTCGGGTGGCCTAAAAATTCCGACATCAGTGTTGGCCACTACTTCATACGAAGAAGAAGAAGACCAATATATTCCATGCCTCAATTCATATGTTTCATCATCATCATCAGCAGCGCCATTAATAGCTTGTTATTTTTCCCAGCCAGAACGATGTTCGTGTGTAACTTGTAAAAGAAATAAATATATTGTATTGTATTGTATTTTGTATCTAAATTTTGCGTGAGGGAGAAATAAACAATACTCAATACCTTTCGCCTTTATTATATTAGTAGAATTGCTAGCCTTTTATGTACGCATTTTCTACAGATTACATTTGTTATGTTTAAATACTGAAATTAATTTTTGATTACTGTTTATAGGGTAAATCACCATCATACACACCTAGAAGGCTGCGAAATTGCGTTGCGTTGGACTGCTGAGCTATTAGAAGATACGCAAAAAACTGCGAGCTCTTGGGGAAAAAAGTTGATGTTTAATAAAAGAGTAGCGAATTTAGAAAATATGATTGCAGAATCGAAAGCATAATTTTCTAAATGTTGAAGTTTTGGAGAAATAAAAATATATTTCCTATAATTCTATTCTTTTTTGCATGTAGGAATTTTGAAAGCTTATACAAGAAACATAAAGACATGCGTGAACGACAACTTAGGACACAATAAATAATAGGATATTTTTGCCGTTCTGTAAAAAATCAATGCAAAAGATATCTTTATTCATGTCCGTTAAAATATTCAATAGTCTCCCCGAAGACATGAAAGATTTGACACTTAGCCTTTTTAAAATAAGACTTCACAAATGGCTTGTAGATAAATGCTTTTATACGATCAAACGAATTTATTAAAACTTAATTTACTATTTTTATTTCTTCTTTAGAATTGTTAGTTTTCATTTTGACATATATTTATTAAGTAATCTTGATTGCCAACTTAATTATTGTTAATTAAAATTAACTGTTATTAATGATAATTAATGATATATATACATATAACAATTTAATATTTGCACGCTTCTGTAATGAAGTATAAGTATGCGATCCACATAGCCTTTAAGATCCTTTCCTTTGTAATTGCTTGTAATGGCTTGTAGATAAATGCTTTTATACAATCAAACGAATTTATTAAAACTAAATAATAATTTACTATTTTTATTTCTTCTTTTGAATGGTTAGTTTTCATTTTGACATATATTTATTAAGTAATCTTGATTGTCAACTTAATTATTGTTAAGTAAAATCAACCGATATCAATGATAATTAATGACATATAAACATATAACAATTTAATATTTGCACGCTTCTGTAATGAAGTATAAGTATGCGATCCACATAGCCTTTAAGATCCTTTCCTTTGTAATTCTGCTCGCAGTTTTTCACGTATCTTCTAATAGCTTAGCAGTCCAACGAAAATTTTTTCGCAGCCTTCTAGGTCTGTATGATGGTGATTTACCATACTTTTATGCAATTAAATATAATTTGATTTGAAAATTATATAGGTGGAGCATTCAATCAAATTTGCTAAACATCCTTCCTTCCCTTACATATTATCAAAAGTCATTATAACTTGTTAGTGAAGCAGATTATAAATGAAAAAAAATTTCGTCATGCAGGTAAAGTATTAATCAATTGATAGATTAATCGTTTACCTGCATGACAATAATTTCTTGTTATATTTGTTTGTCTTTGAATTCCTTGTGCAATATGCAAATATTTTACCCATTATCATCATCAGCCTATAGCAGTCCACTGCTGGACATAGGCCTCCCCTAATGAGCGCCTGAGTTCCTGTCCTGAGCTCGACGCATTCAGCTTCTACCAGCAGCATTTCGCAGATCGTTACCACCTGGCCGGAGGGCGTATTATCAGTATATTTTACCCAAATCTATGGAAATTTTAATTACGTGGCAACCCTGCAGTTGAAATGAGAAAGACTAGGGTGGCCACGCAAACTATAAATCTATATATATACTTAATCTATGAAATGGATCCTGTTTGACAATGACAAAGAAATTTGAATAAACTTGACATTATTCTTCTATACCACAGAGGCCATAAATGAATGAAGACTTCAGCATAAAGCCTCCCCCATACAGGTGCGATGGTAGATCTGTTTCTAGAACAATAAAGTAATACTAGGACGGCTACGAAGTTACTCACTGCTGCGATAACGCAGTTGTGTGTCACAGGACACATTACATTATCGTAATAATGCATGCATGCGATATTATCGCCGCTTGCCACGGCTCGCGGGCCCGCGCAGCTCCCCAGCCGCGCCACCGCGCCGGGGCGCCGGCGTCGCGCCGCCCGCCGTGCCAGTGCCACGCGCTGCGCTGCGCTCCGCGCCTCTCCCTCCCTTTCCTTCTGTGCTGTGTGGCAGGGATAAAAAAAACCAAGACCTCACTCAGTCACTCACTCCTTCCATCCACTAATTCACTCAATACTCTGTTCGTTCTTTGGGTCGGGTCCGTCAGTTTCGAAAAAAAAATAAAAATTCTCGATAATGGCAGACGCGAAGCAAGGTAAGAATTTGCAAGGTTTCAAATAAATAGCCTGAAAACTGCTCAGAATATGATCAGATTTATTCCATAATAAACAGAGTGTGCAAATGTATAAATAAAACGTCTAAGGCTTACGCTAAAATTCTCCAAAACACAACATCCTCGTGCTGCATCATCAACACTTTCAATCTTTCAACGCCTCTTCTTAGAACCTTTCTCATCTCTATGACAATAGATAAAGATAAGTTTGAAGAATGTCCTTCCAGAAAAACTCTCCGATAGCGAATTAACCACTTTTGTTTATACGTTTGCTTGAGAGTGAATCCATTCTCGAAACATGGTTGTCCTTTTCTGCGTTTACCTGAAATAACTATATTATCCGTTCCAAACGTCTGGACTAGTGAGTGCCGCCGGTCTTCATCCCGAGTAGTGATTTTTCTGCACTGCATCCCTACAGTGGAAGAATTTTAGGAAATCTTTTCCAGGCACCCCTACACCAAGAACATAATTTAAATTAACATAAGTATCTAAGAATAATCTTGACGATTACCCATAAGCAGTGCCCTTACAGGGTTCATGTTTCTACCTACCTACCATTAAGTACCTACTGTAACTGACATATTAAACAACAATACCTTCTCAATTGCAAGTCCTTAATGGTTGGCTCTGCTGATTATCAATTAGCTTCATTACATAGAACAATATGATGATAATTTCAACAAAAGGTATAACATGGTTCCTTAGTTTATACACTGTATATATGTCCTGGCCTGAGTTTATAGGCCTGAAGAAAAATAGTGGGAATAGTGCGCAAACAAGTAGACCAAACAGTCCATACAACATATGCTAATTGTGTTCTTTACTCCAGGTCAAACATGTTAATTTATGCTGCTAACTGTACCTACCTAAGTCTGGCGAATAAACTATAACTCTATTCTATTATATTCGACTAGCAGGCGTGACTTCGTCCGCGATAGATTTTTTTTCTAATACTGCTGCCCCCTGGAAAGTTTCCCCCGTTCAGAGATTATCTTGTTTTTTTGTACCCAGGTAAAACTGAAGATTACTACAATGTTTCAAGCCAAAGCCAAACTCGTGTGGTATTGGCAAAGCCACGGCTTGGGGGTTTTGGCTCATCAAGCTTGCCTTCAAGTTCCAATAAAAGTAGTAATCCATTTGGTAAGTTATTCAATACAAACCAATCATTCTTGTTTTTTTGACTTGAAAAGTCACCAAATAAAACTTTTTAAACATCAAGAAGTAAATATAAAATCCAACATTGTTTTTATAACTAGCTGAAATGAAAATCAGCAATGTATTTGTTGTTCAATGTATTTAAAGAAGATTCAGGTCAAACAAGGTGGTTCCCACCACAGCCTAAGAAAACTATTTACCTAAAATCTTGCAATAGTTCTCAATTAATAGAAAAAATAACTTAGTCAAACTTTTTAATGAATGATTATTTTAATTCAGGTTCAGTGCTACGTCCTGCACAGTTGAAGCCATCACTAAATCCATTCCTCAAGGTAACCACACCTGAAGGAGGTTTAGATTCAAAGAATGAAAATGATGATTCCGAGGAAAGGCTCAAGCAGAAGCCAAGAGAAGAAACAGAAGTGCCCATGTTTGTGCCTTTAGGTTCCACAAACTCAACACCCCGGACCAATTCTGTTACACAACCTCAGGGTGCTACAACCACTTCGAATGCCTCAGGGTTTGTGTTTGGCCAGAATCTAAGTGAGAGAGTCATGATGCAAGATAAAGTTAACAACGGAGAGACATCATCGGATCACAGTTCAACTAATGGCACTACTGAGCTATTGTTTACAAATGCTGCGGCATCTGTAAAAGAAAACAATCAGGTTGGTTTTATGACTACTTTTATTTAATAGAATTTATTAAAAGTTAGTCTTCTATACCTCAGGAAACAGCATTTTTTAGAGTTCCATACCTCAAAAGAAAAAAAGGAACCCTTATTAGATCACTTCATTGTGTGTGTGTCTGTCCAGACCCTTTTCTCGGGAACGGTATCAACTTGAAATTTATATCAAATACTCTTGCAATCCTTTGGAGCTTGTTAAAATCAAACTTCTTAGCCATCAAGTTTTTTAATTCACACCAATTCGTAACACAACCAAATCGACAAGAATTGGCAAGAAACTGCGCTTGGCTTATATTTTTGACTTCTTTTAATTTTTGTGTTCTATTATATTGGAGGGAGTTGGAAATATTGTCACCACAATCTTTTTGTCATCTAAATAATCAGAAATTTTATAATAAGCTTTATTAGCTAGATTATGTTTAACAACATTTTTGAATTCATTGTAGGATAGATTTAGCACACTATTTAGCATGTTTGCTATAATAGACTGGTGGTGGATCTGGGCTGTCCACATGGCCAGGGTTAGGAATTGTAGAACATAACTTTTCGCCGATGCTGTTGCCCGTCGGCGGTTAGGCAATTTAATAATAATAATAATAATATAAACTAAAAGATACACGCCATATCGAGTTCGTAACAAAACTAGCATTTATTTAAGTACCCACATTAGTTATACAAAAATACCATCAGCTACAATCAAATACACAACATACCTTCCTTCTATAATTTGATACAAACCAAAAAATAATATAAACAATATATAACATTAAACATTTTAAATTAACCAAGCAAATTTAAATCATCACTATTAGGTATGCCTATCATGTCTGGCCACCTCTCTGGGGGCGGTATGTCAATAGGCAGTTCAACCAGCTCATCAGGTGGTTGTGAGTCTGAATCCAACCCATCTCGGTTATCAGTCAATCTTGACTCTGTACGTATAGTTCTTGCCAGTATCTGATCGGCATGTCGACGATGTAACTCTCCATCTTCCGTCCTCACCCTGTATGAGCTAGGTCCTTCCACCATCTCTATTGTGGCCCTCCGCCACTTCTGCCCGGCTCCATACATATGAATCAGTACTGGTTGATCAACCACAAAGCTCCTGGCGGGCGCGCGCTGCGCCGCGGCTTCCAGCTGTATCTCGCCGCGGTTCGGTGCAGACTCAGGGTGGAGTATCGACATCGCCGTTCTGTACTTTCGGCCGTTGAGCATCTCGGCCGGAGTTTTGTTAGTAGAGCTATTTGGTACCGTTCGCATATAATAGAGTACCTTGCTCAACATTTCGCTCCAGGGTAGATTTAAAGTCTCCATTTTCCTAATTTTATTCTTAAATGTCTGTATAGCTCTCTCAATCTGCCCATTAGTCGCCGGGTGGTACGGTGGGGAGAGCAAATGTCTGATACCATTTTTCTGCAAAAAGCTATTAAAATCTTCTGAAGTGAAAGCTCTACCATTGTCAGATACCACTACCTCGGGCAACCCTTGTGATGCAAAAATTCTTCTCATCACCGTTATTACTGCTCCACTACTCATAGTGTTTACTATTTCTGCTTCCATCCATTTACTGTAGCTATCAATCAACACAAAAAATGTTTTCCCATGAAACGGTCCAGCAAAATCAATGTGAACTCTCTGCCATGGCTTTTCCGACATAACCCAAGTCTGTGGATCTCTTGGAGGACTATTTCTTACCAGTTGACACTGTTCACAGCTGGCCACCATCTGTTCAATTTGGTTATCCATCTGGACCCACCACACATAGCCTCTTGCATATGCCTTCGTTTGGACTATACCCGCATGTGGGGCATGTAATATTTTTAGTACCTGCTCTTGTAACTTAGCTGGCACTATGACTCTGTTACTCCACAATAAACAGTCTTTAGTGTGTGAAAGAGCCTCCCTTCTGGTCCAAAATGGCTGCAAAGCTGGGTCAGTGATCTTATTCGGCCAGCCGTGAAGGACATGGAATAAAACTTTTTGGAGCAAAGAATCTTTCTTTGTTTCTGTAGCGATCCTCTCTGCACTAAGATTCCAGCCCGCTGGTTGTTCTTCTAACAACAATACTTCTTTAAGCCTTTCCTCAGCCACCGTTCCCATAGACGGTGCAGTCCACCTGCTCAATGCATCCGCATTCCCAATATATTTCCCTGGTCTGTGCTTAATAGTATATTCATAACAAGCCAGCTTCAAAGACCATCGTAGCATTCTCGGCGAAATCTGATCAGGTATGGGTTTAGCCGGATTAAACAAGCCAACCAGTGGCTTGTGATCTGTTACAATACAAAATCTGCGCCCAACTAGGAATTCATGGAATTTCAACAATCCAAACATAATTGCCAACGCTTCCTTGTCAATCTGTCCATACCTTCGCTCATGTGTCTGTAGAGTACGCGACGCCATCATGATAGGTCTCTCGGTTCCATCATCCATAACATGTGCTATGATAGCGCCAACTCCATACTCCGAGGAGTCACATATGAGCAGTAACTCTCTGTTTAAGTCATATCCCACCAATGTGAGATCCGATGATAGCAATAGCTTAGCCTTCTCAAACACTTTCTGCTCGACTTCACCCCACTTCCAGGGCGTTTTCGCTTCCAGCAACCGATACAACGGCTCCAACAAAGTCGCTCTATCGGGTAAAAACTTTTGATAAAAGTTATACAAACCGAGGAAAGCCCTCAGTGTTTCCTTGTATGTAGGAGCTGATTTCTCTTGTTTTTCTTTGACTTTTGCGGGTGCTGGATGAAGTCCCTCGCCATCGATCATGTGTCCCAAAAATGTGATGCTATTGGCAGCAAAAACACACTTTTTGCTATTCAGTCTAAATCCCAAATCTGTCAGCTTCTGCATCACCTGACGCAGCCGCTGATTATGCTGTTCCAACGTCGCACCAGCCACCGCCACGTCATCCAGTAGACACGCCACGCCATCCATGCCTGCCAAAGCTGAAGACATTACCCGCTGAAAAATGCATGGCGCCGCACTAACACCAAATGCCAGGCGATTCACTCTCATAAGGCCAATGGGTGTATTCAGAGTTAACAACTCGGCCGCTTTATCATCAACCTTCATTTGCGTGTACGCTTGCTTCAAGTCGAGTTTACTGAAGACTCGGCCTCCACTTAGCTTTGCAAAGGCTTCCACTGACGTTGGCAGTGGGTATCTATCTACTTGTATACAAGCATTAACTGTAGACCTGTAGTCTCCACAGATTCGCAAAGATCCATCATCTTTCTTCACTATTCTTAAAGGTGTAGCCCATTCAGAGTATCTAACCGGTGTCAATACCCCAGTGTCTACCAATCGGTTCAGTTCCTCTTCTACCTGCCGCTTCAAAGGAAAAGGCACAGCGCGTGCTTTCATAAAGCGTGGTATTGCGTCTGGACGCAGGTGCAGAGACACTTCCGGGCCTTTATATGCGCCCAATTCTTCTTTAAACAAATCAGGATATTAATTCATGAAAGGCACCAAATCTTCCTTTGCCCAGTATAGGCCAGTCACTTGTAGGCCTAATGACTGAAACCAGTTGCGACCCAACAGGCTAGGTCCGTTACCAGACACCACTACCAGTTCACACTGAGCCTCTTTACCGCCCAAGACTACGCGTACATTAGCCACACCTACTACTTTTAGAGAGTCTCGAGTCCATGTGACTAATTTCACTGTAGTGTTCTGCAGTGTTGGAGGTATTGACCACAACTTCCTGAAGGTATTTTCTGACACTATACTGCGAGACGCGCCAGAGTCTACTTCCATCACCAAACTTGCCCCATCGATGACAACATTTACTTTTATTGGAGGTCTATAACTGTCCGTGCACACATAGACACCCATCATGTCTTCACATCCCGAAGTAGGCTCTTCATTATCTTCCACTTGGTGTACTTTTGCTTTCTTGTCACAAGCTCTAGCGATATGTCCATACTTCTGACATTTAAAGCACTTTGCTTTCACAAACGTACACCGCTCGCCTGCTTTGTGTATCCGAGTACAATGTTTACAATCATTGGACTTTATTCTGCCAATCTCCATTGGCTCCGGTGCCTGAGACATACTAGGTTGGCTTTGACTTTCTTTTTTACTCTGGCCAGGATGTCTTCGAATGTCGCCTGGTGGTTCAGACACATCTGCACAGCTTTCTCGCATGTAAGTCCTTTCGTTTTCAACAACTCCCGGCGTAAGCGTTCGTCGCGCACCCCTAACACTAGTCTGTCCCGTACTTGGCGCTTCAAGTCCGCAAAGTTACACTTGGCACACAACGCACTTATTGCAGCCACAAAGTCTTGCACGCTTTCTCCTTGTAACTGTGCCCGTTTATGAAATTTACCCGCTTGCAAAAGTTCATTCACTTCCGGTTCATAGAACTGGTCCAAAATGGCCAATATTTCACCAAACTTCACTTCCGAAGGGCGTAACGGCACTAAAAGGGACGCAATTAGGGCATATGTGTCTTTCCCGCATTGTGACAAAAACAAAGAGCGCGATTTATCTTCATCTTTCGTCACATGTCGAGCGAGTCCCGCCGCGTCGAGCGCACACAGTAACTGGTCCTTATAATCACGCCACACATCAGTTTTGGCATTAAACGGCCCGGGCAACACAATATTCGTCATATTGAATGCCATTTTAGCACAATTACAGTTTATTTTCCGTAGTCGCCACTAAAAGATACACGCCATATCGAGTTCGTAACAAAACTAGCATTTATTTAAGTACCCACATTAGTTATACAAAAATACCATCAGCTACAATCAAATACACAACATAAACTTTATTTCAGGCTACAATAGAATAAATACAGATGGTGTTTTACTTATCCTACGGCCCATATAAATATATACCTTATAGACTAACATATATATTAATAAAACTATAATTATAATATTATATAATTTAGCTATGCCGTATTAGGCTGCGCTATGTCCCTATCAGCCGGTCACCAGAGCCTCATTTTTTTTTGTAGTAACATGCATATTATAATCTATAGGAAGGAGAAGCAAGTACAAGTGAGGTGGGCGCAGTAGGGGAGACGAGTTTGGCCGCCGCTGCCGCGGAATATGAGAGGATCCACGCGAGGCCACCGCCACCTGCCGCCAAAGTCTCGCACACCGGGGAGGAAGATGAAATCAATGTGTTACAGGTAACAACCAAGGAATAAGCAGTGAGATGTGGAGCTCATATTCGCCCGTGGGTGTCAAGAGGCGATAATATAGCAAAATTAATACTGCAGTCAGCAATCCGCTGGCTAATTATGTCACTGATGTTATGATGGTCATCACATTATGTTCATATCTTGCCCGATGCAAGGCGATGTCGTGATAGGCCAAGAAAGAGTTGGCGGGACGAACTTGATGCCTTCGAGAAATGATGGTGGGATAGAGATGGTTGGCGGAATTTGAGGGAGACCTTTGGGCCAGCAGTGGGAAGGTGCAGGTAGATGTCGTGACTTTTTCTTGAGTAAGTAAAACTGGTTTGTATTTTCAGTTTTAATCTCCTTTCTATGACCCTAAGCCTAAGGCCTGACTTCCATCGTGACATACCCCCAAAACAAAAATTGAATTGAATTTGAATAACGTCAGCAATGCGAGTAGCCTGCATACCTGATTGGATTCTGGGCATATACCCGTTTTTATTAGGGGAGGTCATAAGGCTAAATCCCCTGGTTGGAGACTGGCAGCAGTGTCGGCGGTCCGAAAAGTAGTGCCCTGCGATCCCCAACCCGCATGCCCAGCATGGGGAGTATGGGCATATCCCCCTTTATTAGGGGAGGTCTATTTCCAGCAGTGGACTGATATAGGCCGGTGTGGTGGTGGTGGTACAATTATATAGGCTCTTGATGTTGTATATTTGACTTGCAGACTACGTGCCGTCTATTCGCATGGGAGAGTGGTAGCTGGCGAGAGCGAGGCCGCGGCGTCTTACGACTAAACGACGCAGCCGATGGCAGTGGCGCGGCGCGACTAGTAGTGCGAGTGGTCGGCTCCCTGCGAGTGGTTCTGAATACCAAGTTATGGCCAGATATGGTGCTGGAGCGAGCTGGCACCAAGTCGCTGAGGATCACGGCCACTGATGTGCAGCAACAAGTCAAACTCTTCCTTATTATGGTGAGTGGAATGATTTTACTTTTTTTACCACTCTCGTAGAAGGATTTAGAAATGCAAGTTTCACACTGAGTCTGCACTGAGCCAAATGGTTATAGATATGAATATTTTATAGTACATCACTCTAATAAATCTTATAAATGCGAAAGTTTGTGTGTAAAGTATGTGGGAGTATGTTTGTTTTGTTCCTACTCAACTCTAACGGCAGAACGGATTTTTATGGAACTTAAAATATACATTGTTTGTGATTTGAATCAACACATGCCTACATTTAATCCCGATACCTAAGGAGGGAAAACGCGGGCGGAAACTAGTATTTTTGGTGTTTGCCATGTTAAATGCCTTTGCTATTTTTCTTTGCGATATGGCATCACTACTCGGTTGTTCCCAGCAACTCCAAAACCATTGTTCTCAAAATTATAAATTCCATACATTGATTCCCATGAACTCCAAGATATTTTGGGCAGTAAAATACCTACCAATTTATTTCCCAGCAACTCCAAAGAAATATTGAGTACAGTCAAACACAATATCGACGCGCGACGTGTTGGTAGGAAGATAGTATAATGAAATTTAAAAAATGCTTTACTTTATTTTTAATCGGTTTATTCAAATATGTAACTCAGTATAATAATTAAAATATCTATTATTATAAAATAATCAGTCGTTACTTTAAAGTCTAAAATTTAAAAATTAGCTAATTAAAATAAATCACAGATTCAATCAACAGTTTCATTAACTTAAATTTAAACTTAAGGTTAATAGTTAAATCTACGGAATTAACACAATTTGTTACCTATTTTTTTTAAGAGTTTATTAGTATGGTGGTACAATTACAATTAAAATATCTCAATAATCAGTCTTTGGCTTGAAGTCCAAAATTTAAAAATTACCTAATTAAAATAAGATCACAGTTTCATTAACTCAAATTTGAACTTAAGTTTAATAATTAAATCTACGGAATAAACACAATTTTTTACCTATGTTTTTATGTAGTATTTTCTTGTTTTCCTATTTTCAATAAAAATATACCTAACTTTACCATCATTTAGGGCAAATTTTATTTTCTGCTGTAAAATAGGTAACCTTGATGTTCTTAGTTTTTTTTTTTTGTAAATACATAAGTACATTGAAAACACTCAGACTCGAGACATATATCTGCAGAACATGCAAACATATGTCCCGCGGCGGGAATTGAACCCGCAATCTTCTGCGTCATAAGAAAGCCAATGTACAAAGTACCTACTTAAAATAATATTAATAAAGGTACTTACCAGGCTTTTCAATGTATGTAAATAGTGTGTTTTGAGCCACACTAGACACAGCGATGTCGCCATCTTGACTATCAGTATCATCCATACAATGTTTAGCTCACATTCACACAAACAACCAACAAGAAAACACGACACAAGCTTGTGCTTAACGGTGGGATACAAGGTGGGGTCAACTGATTGCAAATCCAATTCTAATTTACTTCCAGGCAGGAACAAAAGAGTTACCGTAATTACTGTATCTATTTCTCTCTACTTAGCTATGATTGACCGATGAGCATAGAATTATCATCACTTCGGCCGCGGCGCCACTCGTACTTTTCTTAAATGCTCTAACTCCACTGTCAGACCGATTTATTTTGGTGGTGCGCTAGCAGTGCTACCTAGATACGCTACGCACGCCCCACCAACATAAACGGTTCACACCTTTATTGATTAATTATGTTCAATATTTTTATTGGCCTTAAAATACAACAATCATAATGTGCAAGACAAATCTGAAGGTGACTGTACTGCTACAATACTTTTTGGAGCCAACGGGAAACTTTTTAGTGGATAAAATATTTTAATTTATTATTAATAATTTTTTGGAGTTCGTGGGAAGAATTCTTGGAGTTGGCGGGAACAAGCCTCAGAAAAATGGCTGACTGTTTGTAAATATGGCATCCTATTAGTATGCCATAGTCACCAATGTTTTGACCTGTTTACCGCCGCTATGCTAAAAAGTTACAGAATGCTAAAAAGTGTAAATTTCCACCTCAGTTTTTTTTGTTACACACAAATACTTAATCAAAATAATAAGGCTAGTTTTTTTTGCGTACCGAAAATATCCATACTGGGAAAAAGTCGTGATGTTTATATGCACAAGAAACATTATAAGTCTGTTCTCTTCTAAGAACAAAAGATGGAAAGCTAGCTCTACATCTGAATTGAAAACTGAATATACAATCTTTGTTGCAGGGTACCCCGACAGATATCGGACATTTGCACAGAGCGCTCATGTCCCGCGTAGCGTCAAGCAAGCGGACTGCCGTCAGCCAATGCGTACAGAACTCTACGTCACAGAAAGCAGCTGAACGCCTAGAGGCAGACTATGCAGACAAAACGGACGAGACAGGCGAGTCAGAGAAACAAACAGATGAACAAAACAGACTAGAACCCCCCAAACAAAAGACTGAAGAATATGAATCTAATGTTGACGGCATGGTCGAAGACAAAGACCCTACACCATTGAAAAGGAAAGGACCACTCGAAGACGAAACTTCACCCAAAAGACAGTGCCCCGAGGTAGTTACAGAATAAATACGTAGTGCGCACATATGGACTGTTTAATTCAACATCTGAAAGCTCTGGGTTCTGAAAATCTTGTAAATGTAACTAGATAATTTGTAGAGATTTACGATTAAATTATATAGCATTATGCAATGTTGGTTATTAATGGAGTGTCCATATTGTTAATCATGCTGGCTTTTGATATGAATTTGAGTGCAAGAAAACCTGCAGTATTAACTCTATTCTCAGGGGTATATTTTACATTCCAAAATGTTGCAGTAAATTACTTTTGGTCAGAGCTCAATACCAAATATTGATGTGGTTGATTTTGATTGTAACAATAAATATTTTAGAAAATTCAATTTTATTATTAGAATGTGCCTGTCCTCTTCATTATTTATTTAGCCAGCACTAACCGTTGTCACTGTCCACCTTATTAGACTAACTACTTAATTGAGGGATAATAACTTGATTGTGGGAGTGATTGGTGTCAAATAGCCACTTTGCAAAATTAACACTTCGACAACGCTTTGTGGCGACAACAATAACTATACAGGTTGGTTCTATTTGCTAGCTTTGAAATTTAACACGAGAGATAGCTAATAAAAGTAAAAAGACGCGTATGTTTTACCCATATTTTATCAACGCGTACAAATAACGATAATTACGAGTGTGTAAGGGGTTTCAACCTCCATCTTCGGAACCCTAGCCAACCTAACGTGCCTGTGGTGTACCTTGCTAGCTAAAAAACGTGGCTCTGGCGGTCGGCTGATTACGGCATAACGCAGCCTAATATCTGCACAGCTACATCCCCTCGCCACCGACGGGGAGCAGCATCGGCGGTGCAAAGCTGTGCTGCCCTAGGATCTGCAACCCGCATGCCCAATGTGGTAACTTGATATAGCCGGGCATATTCTTATTATCATCATAATCATCGGCCTAAGCCCACTGCTGGATCAGGTCTCCCCTAATGAGCGCCATTGCACCGTCCTGAGCTCGACGCATCCAGCTTCTACCAGCAGCCTTTCGCAGATCGTCACTCCACCTGGCTGGAAGGCTTCCTACACTACGTTTGCCGCGGTCTCCACTCAAGAACTCGTTTACCCCAACGTTTATCGGTTCTTCGGCAGATATGGTCAACCCACTGCCACTTCGGCTTGCTAATTCTCTGAGCTATGTCGACAACTTCATTTATATATTCTTTGTCATATTCTTATGACGAAACCCAACTTGAGACTCAACTCTAGACAACTCGAGACTACTGGAGACCCAACTCGAGACACTACAAGAAACATTATCATGGCGCCCCAACCAAACTAAGCGGAGCTTGTATATTGGGATCCACATGACTGATATACTTTTTTTTGGCAATACATACCTAATATTATACATGAAAAAATACCCAGACCCAAGATAAATATCTTCAGACAATTCGAACATCTGTCCCGCGGTGAGAAACGAACCCGCAACCTTTTACGTCTCAGGCAAACCTTCGCCCACTGCCTCAAAGAGGTCGTCAGTTATTATTGATTTAAAATTGTTAATAGTTAATCAAATTAATTTATTTATTTATCATAATCATTAATTTATTTATTATGATTTTAATCATAATCATTTTCATCATTCGTTTTTAATCGTAATCAGATTAACTTTTTGCCAACACTGGATTTTATGTATCTAGATGGCTTTTTCTTGTTGGTATGCTTTCGCTTTCAAACAGTAGTTCTACTGAATTAAATTAACGTTAAAGAACGCTTGCATTGGAACACCCTCTATACTTAAAATCGTTTACCTTGCTTGGTGTTTTACAATGGTTGTTCTTTTTGATGTTAGTTAAACAACACACGTCTTGACCACTTTATCATGGAAATCAAAGAATTTAAGACATTTGATACTTTGCGACCACATTTCGATGCGTTGGCTCGGGTTGCGTATTTTAAGATCGTTTTAAAAACCCTAAGCCCTACAAAACTAAGGCTACATGATGTTTATCGTATTTTCACGTGGATTATAGTTCTAACTTACAATTTACAACACTTTATTAGAGTTGTTATGGTAAGCAAAGAGCCGTAGAGTCTCTATAATAATGTTTTTATTTGGGATTCGTCTAAAGTACCAAATTGCAGTTTTGCCTACCTACCTTCCAAAAACAATAGAGAGATAGAACAACACTATTGTTCACCAAATTCAGAAAAATTTAACTATCTCACTTTTTAAAATCTACTAGAGTCGGAAGTCGCATAAAAAACTATTTTGATTCCTTCTGTTAGAACCTCATTTTAACTCGCGCATGAAGGGTTACGCTCCATTATCTATAGGTACATTTGTATGGGAGCCCCCTTAATTAATTTATTTTTAATTGAATTATTTATTTTTGATGTGAGCAATAACTAAATATTCTGTGAATTTTTCAAAAAAATTGCCATTACTAATATAGAGCAAAGAATGGCAAAAAAATCACGTTTATTTTATGGGAGCCCCCTTAAATATTTATTTTATTCTGTTTAAAGTATTTGTTGTTATAACGGAAATACATCATCTGTAAAAATTCCAACTGTATAGTTGTATATGTTCGTAACCTCATTAGGAAAATTTCGTTTGGGACGATAGATATCTTCCCGTTGGGCCTCATTTAAATTTGAAAAAAATACGGGTGGTATTTTTTTCTTCTAAGAGTAAATTTTTTCGAAGTCGTTTTTTTCTATCTAATTAATTTAGTCGTATTGATTGCATGAAAGCTTTATGTTTGCAGTCATCTAACACTGATGAAGTGGTAGATACTTTATTTATACTATTGACTACGATTAACACCCTGGCGAAGCAGATTACATTCAATGCTAGAAGTTCCCGTATCGACACCATCGTTGGACTGATTAATGGTTAGTACATAGCTACATACTTACATTTTTTAAAGAAACGCTATCTTATATTCATAACTAGCTGACCCGCCCGCAATTTCGTTTGCGTGTTTACTTGTAAATCAAAATGGTTTCGGAACGCATAGAGGACAACCTATAAACATTGTTTTTTTAAATATAAATTAAAATCATTTGTGTTTCGAAAATTTTCTAGTATTTATTTCAGTACCTATACCTAGGCCTGTGTAAGCCAAAGTTTATTAGGTAACTACCTACTATAACTTGGCTTGCATCTATGGCTGGAGCGCGAACAGCGGCCCGACCTCGACTAAACCACCGCTAAACGAATTGAATAATGAATAAATATAGCATAATGTAATGGCCTAAATAAGGAGAAAATTAGGTCGAGGCAGGCTAGACGACTGAAAAATTCAAATTAGTCCGTTATTTACATATCCAAAAAATATTGGACACGTATTTTATCTTTTGTCAATTAAACAAAAAATAACAAAGATATAGTGCGTTACAGTTCCGCGTGACGTCACGGTATAGTAATTTTTTTACCAAGCCGTGACGTCACGAGCCCCCAATTCCGAACTTTCACGTTCTTTATCTTCGTCAATTTCTATTGATATTGAGATTCTATTGAGATAAATAAAAAAAAGGCTTCAATCAGTGCGTGTTGCCAGTGATGACTTATGGTACTGAAACTTGGTCGCTAACTATTGGCCTCACAAGCTCAGAGTCGCACAACGGGCTATGGAGAGAACTATGCTCGGAGTCTCTCTGCGTGATAGAATTCGAAATGAGGAGATCCGTAAGAGAACCAGGGTAACCAACATAGCTCTCAGAATCAGCAAGTTGAAGTGGCAGTGGGCGGGCCATATAGCTCGTAGAACCGATAACCTTTGGGGAATAAAGGTTCTCGAATGGTGACCGCGAACTGGAAGACGAAGACCACCAGATGGACCGACGACATTGTCAAGATTGCAGGTAGGTAATCGATGGATGGAGAGGGCTCAAGACCGTTCTTCGTGGAATTCCTTGGGGGAGACCTATGTTCAGCAGTGGACTTCTATAGGTTCTTGATGATGATGATGATGAGATAAATAAAAAAATACGTGTCCAATATTTTTTGTTGTTGATGTATCTGACGGACTAAGTAGAATTATTATTATTTTACCCAGTCGTCATCTCTATTTAGATAGATAGTAGGTATACCAAAAATAAAAGAGCATAAGTACATAGGTACGTGTCTTCCACAGAGTAGTTTTGCAGGTCATACCCCATCTGTTTAGGTACTAGACTGCGCGACGCAAAGGTAATATGGTAATTGGTAATGCTTAAGTTTATTCTTAAGTCTATTTTTAAAAGACCTCTTCTCTGCACTTCTTGACCTAAAAAAAGAAGTTTTTTGAAGTCGGTTTAATTTTTTTTAAACTTAATATTTTTTATTATTGCGCTTCAGGTCCACATTTCGCAATATCAAAACCTTATCACGTGACTGTGATGAAATCCTACGGTACAGTGATGTTGAGGCTTCTCAAGTTGTACCATTCAGCAGTATTCTCTTGCGGCATCCTTTGGACCGTGTTCCCGATAATAAATAGAATCTTTGGAGAACCTGATAATTTTACTGGATATATTCCTTTTGATACCAGTAATAATGTAGCGTGAGTACCAATTACTACTAAAATGTATTAAACGATAGATTGATTTTCTGGAAGAAAAACTTAGGTTCTACGTTATTTCTTACAGAAAGTTTGTAGGTCACTTGACGAACATTTTTTTTTTGAATTGAGCCTCGTTTGTCTGCTGTCTCTTACTTAAACGGTTATATAACGGCTTGCTCTAAACGGTGAAAGACAATATCGAAAGGAAACCCGCGGCTTAGTCAGCTTCACAGGAATATACCTACCATGCCTTTCCTGTGGTAAAGGCCGACTACGCTGCTGAGGATGGTATTGGCGCTGGGCAAGCCTACTACCTACTCCATCTAACCATGTCCCAGTCACTAAGGCGTACCGACCAGTGATAAAAAAGTTACTATTTGACTCTGTATAGGTACCTAAAACATCTAGTAGGTAAAATAGGTCATCATCATCATCATCTAAGGCTGGCCTGGGCAAGTAAATTTCTCCAGCCGGGTCTATCTTGTGCTTTTTCTCCCCAGCCTTTCTTTCCAATCACTTTTAAATCTTGCTTTATGCCGTCTAGCCACCTAAGTTGCGCCACCTAAGTCTGCCACGAGGTTTTTAGCCGTCGGGTTTGCCCCTTAGAAGACGCTTTGGTGTTCTGGCGTCCGACATATTACGTTCAACATGGCCAGCCCATTGGAGACGGCGTACTTTAATAAACTGGGTAAGGTAAAATAGGTGCAAATGATTCAAATTTGAATTCTCCCTATTCTGTCTCACATTCAATATCTGTCTGCTTTGGTTACTTGTATATTTATTGAATAATACGTATCTTCCTATTTTTTAGATTTGGTCTAGCTCTTGCTTACATGTCCATATTCATAACGTTCCAAGCATACGGCAACGTGACTATGGATTGCACGATCGTGGCATTCTTTGCACAAGCCAGGACCCAAATACAAATCCTGAGATACAATTTGGAGCAACTGACGAATCTGGATGGCGCTGGCGCCGATTCGAGAATAAACGGCAAGGAACACGATAAACAAGGTTACAAAGATGAAGGAATCATGCTGCAGAGTCGGCTTGGGCGATGTGTGGAGCATCATATACGTATTGTTTGGTGGGATTTTGTTATTACTTACATTCTTAGGAATTACTGCAGGCCTCGGGCATGACGCTACGTGCCATGCTCGTAGAGCAAGTCCCCTGGCAGGTGCGCCATTTTGTTGTTTAGCACACAAAGCACTATCATTATAAAATTTAAAATCACAAACAAAAGGTTTGTTGGTTGGTGCCCGTCCTAACCCCTTCGTATGAGCTAGTGGCCAACTCTGGACTCTGGTGTCAGAGTTTTTAGGCCGTCCGAAAGCTTCCGACATGGATTAACGATTGAAAAAACCAAGACCAACTACTTAACGTGCCTTCCAAAGCACGGAACGCTCAGATATAAATGCCACTAAAGGCCTTACTATATCTTTTTACCTACTTCATGTACCTACATACCCGTCATAAGCACCTTATATAAGTATCATTGCCTCTCTTTTAAATTTCAGGTTCGTTAAAGAAATAGAATCTATTTTCGGCGAAGCTATGTTTCTACAGTTTCTAGTGATGGCTTGGGTGATCTGTATGACAATGTACAAGATTGTTAATGTAGGTTTTGGTTATACTGATGTGACTCATATTTCTAAGGTTTATCGGTTGCTGATATGAGTTTGATTTCAGCTGAATATCCTCTCAGCGGAGTTTGTGTCAATAGCTGTGTATTTGGGGTGTATGCTGGCTCAACTGTTTATTTATTGTTATTTTGGAACGCAGCTCACTGTTGAGGTAACTTTGCTTATTTACACCAACTACAAGTATCTACTATATTGCTACTGAACTCCAAATAGTTAGGTAGTAATTTGTTCAGATTTAGAAAATACCCTTCAGTTTGTAATCAGGCTGGTGAATCACTTTTATCCATGATAGTACTACATTACAGCTGACGACTCACATATGAACTTTCTTTAATAACTGTGGATTTATGCCCTTACTTGAAATTTTACGTACATTTAGTACACTGCTCTTACATTGTTCTCATGCATAAAACTTGACCATACTGGAAAGAAATTTACTAGGTAGGAACCTACCACGTTTTCGTGGCTGCCATTCCCGAATATGCCTCAAGTTACGAACCGGTTTTTAGCAAGCTGTTTTTTATCTTGATTGACGCCACCTTAATCTTCTGTAACATATGTTAAAAGGCTAATGGAAATTTAATTGATAGATGCTACTATAACACAATTTATCAACAAACCTTTAAGTTTCTCTAATTTAAGCTAATCTTGGATTGTTTTCTATTCCGTATCTGGATTCCATCATTCGAGCAGAAGAGCTTTCAATAAGTTAAACGAGTCTGTAACGATAAGATTACATTGTAGGGCGATCACGATCACGAATATTTCAACCTGACGTATCTTAGCGTAATGAAAAAGGTTGGCCAATGACAAAGCGTTATTTTGAATCAACAATTTCTCATTGGCCAAAACTTTATTTCCTATACTTTATTGCTAGTTATCGTGATCGAGGTTCTGGTATGTATGTACCCCATATTACCTATTTATTCATGTTGTTGTACATAATTATTATCTTCAGAACTTTTAACATTAAAATTAGGCAATTTGGTGTCGGCTCTTTCATCAAGCCAGCCTATTCTTGAACTAGGTAATGAAAAGAAAATCATGACTAGTTTAATAGCTGGGGATTGATCTAGTGATGATTTTTTTAACAAAACCCCAAATGACGTGATTAATCTATCTGTAAATAAATTCAAAAATGTTGTTAAACGTAATCTCTGTGCTGGGGATTGATCTAGTGATGATTTTTTTAACAAAACCCCAAATGACGTGATTAATCTATCTGTAAATAAATTCAAAAATGTTGTTAAACGTAATCTCTGTAATAAAGCTTATTATAAAATATCTGATTATTTAGATGACAAAAAAGCTTGGTATGAAACTGCCTCCAAGTCCATCAAAAGCAATGTAATAGTTATTAAGAACAATGACGTAAAAAAAATATAAGCCAAGCAGAGTATCTTACCTATTCTTCTCTGTTTGGTCGCGTTACGTAATAAAAAAAAATGACGTTTCAAAATGTACTATACAGTTCCTACTGAATAAATTAATTTTGAATTTTGAATTTTTTTGAATTTTGATTTTCTCGATCACGAAGACTACCAAAAAAGTATAGGAAATATAATTATGGCTTATGAAAAAGTTTAGAACTTTGTTTGTATTTCAGAGCGAGTTCCTAAACCAGTCTGTATACAGCATGGATTGGTTGTCCCTCTCTCCTCGGTTCCGTCGTCAGCTCTTCGTGTTGATGCAGTACTGCTACAATCCGATTTCTCCTCGAACAGCCTATATAGTGCCTATGTCTTTGGAAACATACATAATGGTAAAAATAATACCTACTTAAACAACTTTAACAGTCACATATGCCATGACTCCACGCTACTAGGATTATCTCATGTACCGTCGGTATCAGTAGTTACCTAGTGATTCTGATAGATTTTCACTAAACGTGTCGGTGAAATTACAGTCACAAGAGGCTTATTACCTCCATGCCTAAAGTTGATGGATGCAAAGCTTCGCAACGTAGGGCATGTTCCAAACGTGCTTGACGTCCGAACATACAATACTTTGTCATGGTTATCATATAACTCAGCTCAGCTTTGGAGGACCTTGTGCTTGATCCATCTTCAAGTAGTATGAAAAAATAGTAGAATGTGTGACCAAAATAATGTATTTAAGGCGAGAGCGCTCGTTTGAATCCAGGGTGAAGCAAAGGATTCAAGAGTGGATTCTAGAATAGAATCCTATGCGTAGCGAGGAATTCAAAGTACGTCGCTCAAGGTTAATAGTTATTTATTATACAAGAGTGCAAAGTTGCTTTTTAACAGCATGCTCTATTTTGATGACCGAGCAAGCATAGCGATATATATATTCAAACATTAGAATCCTGAGCACTAGCGAGGGAATCAAAAGAGTACGAGGTGAAAAATCTTTGCACTCGAGTGCAACACGTAACTTTTCATCCCACCTCAGCGAGGAAACGACTAAATGCAAAAAAAATTACATTAGTCTATCATTTAAAGTTTATAAAAAAAGTACACCAATAAGATTCTGAGTCTGAGTTTTTAACAAATTAAAAAAGGTTCTATGATAATTACCATGGCGGTAGAAGTAAAAAGGTTTAATGATGTTTTGAAAAATGTATTGAAGGCGAAAGCGATTGCTTGAATCCTGAGCGAAGCAAAGGATAAAGTACGTCGCTCGAAGTTAAATAATTTTAATACCGTGTGGCACACTCTGCTTTTCATCCCCATCTACGAGAAAATTGTTTATGACAATTGTTTCTGCGTTTAATTTTACACTTTCTGGTGTCAATATATATTTTTTTCTGCTGGAAGTCATCCTTTATTCAGTATGTGTGAATTAAATTAAAATGGTCTGTAATACATTATGTATTTTGATGAAAGTATTAAAAAAACGAATAAGAAGTTCCCGCGTATTTTTTTAATTTGGATAACCAATATCGTGTCTGCCTGCACCTTTTTTTATGACCGGCCAGGAAATCGTCGAATCGAATTGCGTTCAAACTTTTAAATTAATCGCACGCCATTGACGTCACCCGCGGTGGGCGAGTCAACTCGCACTTAACCGGTCTTGTTTCTAAAATGGAACGTATGCAGCGGCTAGTGTCCTGCGTCCATCAACTTGAGGCATGTGCCTGTAATTTCGCCGGCACCTTTTAACTGAAACACAACAATGTCATTTCACGGAAGAATAAAATCCTCAAAAAAATTGCCATTTGTAAGTTATAATTTCGTCTATCATTTACAGACCTCGCAAACACGACGCTTTGTCGTCGCGCTTAGTCGCGAGCGTCTGTCATATCTTGCTGTCGCGATTGTCGCCGTGTACAAAATGTATGAAAATTGTCTTTCGCTGCTTGTCGTAGCATCTAATCGCTGACGTTTGTCATCCAATGTGCGCACAGTGCGCAGGCTGTTAATGCATAAACATTATTATATTTGTTACAGGTATTGAGGTCATCGTACACACTGTTTACATTTCTGAATCGATAGTTGATTTATGACTTCTGATTTGGATTGTCGGGTTCTCACGTAGAGAGTACGTTTGTTATAGCTAGCTACATAAAGTCTGCCTACACACTGTAGTAATGGTATTAAGATTCGCGGTACCATTTTAGCTTGAATTGAAATAAACGTTAGTAAACTCGCATTCCTTTTGTTTAATTTTAACTCTGGTTCGGTTTAAAAAGCTTGGATTGTTTGTGTAGCGTGCGCAGCTATCGGCGTTAGAGGTCGATCGTTAATCTGACCACTGTTTGAATCGTTTCGTCAATTTATTGGTGTTTTATGGAGCGATGACGACGCATTAAACCCATAGTGCAGGCTCCACACCAGTTTCAATTTTTGAATTGTTTCAGAATAAACTATAAGTACCTACATTATATTGGTAGATTAGATAGGTAGGTATACCAGAGGCTATAGGTACCTAAAATATTTTTAGGTTAGAGTTTTAGATTATAGAGGTCAAACAGATATTTTAAAAATTGTTTGTAAAATAAATAAATCAAATCAAAATCAAATCGAATCAAATTTATTGCCAAAAAAGGGGTTACAAAATTTTACAGCGCAATAGAAAAAATATCACATAATTAGGTACATTGAAGTATCGAAGTACCTACCATTGAACCCCAAACTAAGCTGAAAGGTTGTGTCTTGGGTTAAATAGGTTTGTGATCTACCTGTAGGTACTTACCAATGTTTCATAAAATGTCTTGATTGTCACATAAAATACGCCTCTGACTACAAGACTTACCTCTAAGGTATATGTAGCAGAGCTAGGTTGAGGCGGAAATCAATTAATAAAACATGAATTAGCCGCGCTAAGTGCCGGATTTATCTTAGTAAACAAATATCAAAGATGTTTCATAATCAACGATTGAATAGTCTGAAAAATAAACATTCAGGCATCTAAATATAAATTTTATCTCTATCATTTATAAGAAGAATAGTTTGTGTGTTATTTATTGAGTAGCGAAATTTTAAGCATCAAAAGTATGTGCAAAGATGCGGGCGTCGCGTGAGTCACTCGGACTCCGCAGACACATCCAGGAGCCCGAGTCCCGGCTCTTCAGTGCTCCGGACGACGTAAGTGCCGAAAGTCGTGTAAAAAGTTGTATCCGGCCGCGAATAGCGCGCTTGGAATTCCGTTTATAAATACGCGAGTGCGGGCAGCGGCGGCGCGCGAGTCTGTTCCGTGGGCACTGGGGAGCTTGGCGTAGGGCTTCGCCAGGTGCGACATGCTCAGCTGCGGAGCCCGATGATATTCACGGGCGGGGGGGCGCGCCGGCGCACCTCGCCCGCGCCTCGCCCCGCGCGCCCGCCCGCCCAGCGTCTCCAGCCCCACTCCGTGAGTTCACATCATTATCCAATAACCGATATGACTGTGTGTAAACAAACTAAATTATACGTAACGTTACATTAATTGGTGTGAAAGCAACGTAGTCACATTTTAACGATAGTGCAGTCTTATAGTGATGTTGATACATCGATAATAACGAGGTAATAGCCTATAATATTATCTCAGCTGATATTTTTTGTATGAGTTAAGTAGATACTTACAGTTCTATAAAAAATACAATTTCAGTGAAATAAATCAGCCTGTCTGGCGCCAGACTAGACAAGTTTCTGTGATGATAATGTATGCATCTATTTGCGCTTATTAACCTTGTTTTCTTCGGTTTACGACTTTTCAAGAGCGTAGGAATGGATAAGTGGGTTTAAAACATCTTCAAAAGTGGTTTTGCGATTCTTGTGCTTGTTAGAAAATTTAATGAGTATGTAAAATTTCCTTTAATATTTTCTACGAATCATCGCAGAAAATATTAGTTTTTTTTATACTACTTGAAAATGGAGCAAGCACATGGCCCACCTGATGTTAAGTGGTAACCATTACCTATCACAAAGCATTGCATCGTAAATCACGTTTTTCCTGAACGTGCTCTACGATGCAACGCCCTGCGTCCATCAAGTCGAAGCATGAAAATGATTAGCCTCTTGTGCCTGTAATTTCACCGGCACCCACATCCTTCAAACAGAAACACAGCTGCTTCACGGCAGAACTAAGCATGGTGGCAGTACTTCCCCGGACGAGCCCTCCACAAAGAACTCTACTACTTTTTAAATTTATTTAATTAACGCTTAACTTAGTAGTTTTTCTTTTTCATAATTGATAAGATAGTACAAAATTAAATATTTACTGGGGAACAACTTTTACTCGCTTCAAGAGTTTTTTTTTCAATAATACAATCATATGTTGTGGTATGACTTTTTGTTAGGGCTTCTGTTAAATAGGTCACATACACATCCGTGGCCGTGGATGTCCCACCTATAGTTAGGATGTTATCTTTGATAGTGTAGTTCGTTTTACATTTATTTAACTACCTACTTAGGTTACTAACTTGAATTTTTTGTACAATTTTAGTTATATTCAGTAAGTAGGTATATAGTTTGTAAGATTTTTTTATTATATTAAGCCAACTAGCAAATACCTATAACATGCCCTAACAGGGTTCATGTTGAAACTTCATTATAGAATTTACGACCTCTGTAAAAAAAATGTAGGTACGCATAAATAAATTGAAATACCGAAGATTTTTTGCGAGTACTGTTTAGCAATAAACTAGCCTTTGAAACCATCATAGCGGAGTAGGACCGTATTTGCATTTTATAGTTGACTAGCGACCCGCCCCGGCTTTGCACGGGTGCAAGTTACACATATCGACCTTACTCTTGAATCAATATCTATTTAAAAAAACCGCGTCAAAATCCGTTGCGTAGTATCAAAGATCTAATAAGTCGCGGGTAGCGACTTTGTTTTTACTATGTAGTGATGTAGACCGAACTTACGGTCAACTGTCAGACCCGACCCTACTTGTTAACATGTTAAACGTCCAGAAGCGACTTTGTTTTTACCATGTAGCGATGTAGACCGTACTTACGGTCAATTGTCAGACCTGACCCTACTTGTTAACATGTTAAACTTCCGGAAGCGACTTTGTTTTTACCATGTAGTGATGTAGACCGTACTAATGGTCAACTGTCAGACCTGACCCTACTTGTTAACATGTTAAACGTCCAGAAGCGACTTTGTTTTTACCATGTAGTGATGTAGACCGTACTTACGGTCAACTGTCAGACCTGACCCTACTTGTTAACATGTTAAACTTCCGGAAGCGACTTTGTTTTTACCATGTAGTGATGTAGACCGTACTAATGGTCAACTGTCAGACCTGACCCTACTTGTTAACATGTTAAACGTCCAGAAGCGACTTTGTTTTTACCATGTAGGGATGTAGACCGAACTTACGGTCAACTATCAGACCCGACCCTACTTGTTAACATGTTAAACATCCGGAAGCGACTTTGTTTTTACTATGTAGTGATGTAGACCGAACTTACGGTCAACTGTCAGACCCGACCCTACTTGTTAACATGTTAAACGTCCGGAAGCGACTTTGTTTTTACCATGTAGTGATGTAGACCGAACTAACGGTCAACTGTCAGACCTGACCCTACTTGTTAACATGTTAAACGTCCAGAAGCGACTTTGTTTTTACCATGTAGGGATGTAGACCGTACTGACGGTCAACTGTCAGACCCGACCCTACTTGTTAACATGTTAAACGTCCGGAAGCGACTTTGTTTTTACCATGTAGTGATGTAGACCGTACTGACGGTCAACTGTCAGACCCGACCCTACTTGTTAACATGTTAAACGTCCGGAAGCGACTTTGTTTTTACCATGTAGTGATGTAGACCGTACTGACGGTCAACTGTCAGACCCGACCCTACTTGTTAACATGTTAAACGTCCGGAAGCGACTTTGTTTTTACCATGTAGTGATGTAGACCGTACTTACGGTCAACTGTCAGACCTGACCCTACTTGTTAACATGTTAAACGTCCAGAAGCGACTTTGTTTTTACCATGTAGTGATGTAGACCGTACTAACGGTCAACTGTCAGACCCGACCCTACTTGTTAACATGTTAAACGTCCAGAAGCGACTTTGTTTTTACCATGTAGTGATGTAGACCGTACTAACGGTCACCTGTCAGACCCGACCCTACTTGTTAACATGTTAAACGTTCAGAAGCGACTTTGTTTTTACCATGTAGTGATGTAGACCGAACTAACGGTCAACTGTCAGACCTGACCCTACTTGTTAACATGTTAAACGTCCAGAAGCGACTTTGTTTTTACCATGTAGTGATGTAGACCGTACTAACGGTCAACTGTCAGACCCGACCCTACTTGTTAACATGTTAAACGTCCAGAAGCGACTTTGTTTTTACCATGTAGTGATGTAGACCGAACTAACGGTCAACTGTCAGACCTCACCCTACTTGTTAACATGTTAAACGTCCAGAAGCGACTTTGTTTTTACCATGTAGTGATGTAGACCGTACTAACGGTCAACTGTCAGACTCGACCCTACTTGTTAACATGTTAAACGTCCGGAAGCGACTTTGTTTTTACTATGTAGTGATGTAGACCGAACTAACGGTCAACTGTCAGACCCGACCCTACTTGTTAACAAGTTAAACGTCCGGAAGCGACTTTGTTTTTACCATGTAGTGATGTAGACCGTACTAACGGTCAACTGTCAGACCTGACCCTACTTGTTAACATGTTAAACGTCCAGAAGCGACTTTGTTTTTACCATGTAGTGATGTAGACCGTACTAACGGTCAACTGTCAGACCTGACCCTACTTGTTAACAAGTTAAACGTCCGGAAGCGACTTTGTTTTTACCATGTAGTGATGTAGACCGAACTAACGGTCAACTGTCAGACCTGACCCTACTTGTTAACATGTTAAACGTCTAGAAGCGACTTTGTTTTTACCATGTAGTGATGTAGACCGAACTAACGGTCAACTGTCAGACCCGACCCTACTTGTTAACAAGTTAAACGTCCGGAAGCGACTTTGTTTTTACCATGTAGTGATGTAGACCGAACTAACGGTCAACTGTCAGACCTGACCCTACTTGTTAACATGTTAAACGTCCAGAAGCGACTTTGTTTTTACCATGTAGTGATGTATACCGAACTAACGGTCAACTGTCAGACCCGACCCTACTTGTTAACAAGTTAAACGTCCGGAAGCGACTTTGTTTTTACCATGTAGTGATGTAGACCAAACTAACGGTCAACTGTCAGACCTGACCCTACTTGTTAACATGTTAAACGTCCAGAAGCGACTTTGTTTTTACCATGTAGTGATGTAGACCGAACTAACGGTCAACTGTCAGACCCGACCCTACTTGTTAACAAGTTAAACGTCCGGAAGCGACTTTGTTTTTACCATGTAGTGATGTATACCGAACTAACGGTCAACTGTCAGACCCGACCCTACTTGTTAACAAGTTAAACGTCCGGAAGCGACTTTGTTTTTACCATGTAGTGATGTAGACCAAACTAACGGTCAACTGTCAGACCTGACCCTACTTGTTAACATGTTAAACGTCCAGAAGCGACTTTGTTTTTACCATGTAGTGATGTAGACCGAACTAACGGTCAACTGTCAGACCCGACCCTACTTGTTAACAAGTTAAACGTCCGGAAGCGACTTTGTTTTTACCATGTAGTGATGTAGACCGAACTAACGGTCAACTGTCAGACCTGACCCTACTTGTTAACATGTTAAACGTCCAGAAGCGACTTTGTTTTTACCATGTAGTGATGTAGACCGTACTAACGGTCAACTGTCAGACCTGACCCTACTTGTTAACATGTTAAACGTCCGGAAGCGACTTTGTTTTTACCATGTAGTGATGTAGACCGTACTAACGGTCAACTGTCAGACCTGACCCTACTTGTTAACATGTTAAACGTCCGGAAGCGACTTTGTTTTTACCATGTAGTGATGTAGACCGAACTTACGGTCAACTGTCAGAGCTGACCCTACTTGTTAACATGTTAAACGTCCAGAAGCGACTTTGTTTTTACCATGTAGTGATGTAGACCAAACTAACGGTCAACTGTCAGACCTGACCCTACTTGTTAACATGTTAAACGTCCAGAAGCGACTTTGTTTTTACCATGTAGTGATGTAGACCGAACTAACGGTCAACTGTCAGACCCGACCCTACTTGTTAACAAGTTAAACGTCCGGAAGCGACTTTGTTTTTACCATGTAGTGATGTATACCGAACTAACGGTCAACTGTCAGACCCGACCCTACTTGTTAACAAGTTAAACGTCCGGAAGCGACTTTGTTTTTACCATGTAGTGATGTAGACCAAACTAACGGTCAACTGTCAGACCTGACCCTACTTGTTAACATGTTAAACGTCCAGAAGCGACTTTGTTTTTACCATGTAGTGATGTAGACCGAACTAACGGTCAACTGTCAGACCCGACCCTACTTGTTAACAAGTTAAACGTCCGGAAGCGACTTTGTTTTTACCATGTAGTGATGTAGACCGAACTAACGGTCAACTGTCAGACCTGACCCTACTTGTTAACATGTTAAACGTCCAGAAGCGACTTTGTTTTTACCATGTAGTGATGTAGACCGTACTAACGGTCAACTGTCAGACCTGACCCTACTTGTTAACATGTTAAACGTCCGGAAGCGACTTTGTTTTTACCATGTAGTGATGTAGACCGAACTTACGGTCAACTGTCAGAGCTGACCCTACTTGTTAACATGTTAAACGTCCAGAAGCGACTTTGTTTTTACCATGTAGTGATGTAGACCGTACTAACGGTCAACTGTCAGACCCGACCCTACTTGTTAACATGTTAAACGTCCAGAAGCGACTTTGTTTTTACCATGTAGTGATGTAGACCGTACTAACGGTCAACTGTCAGACCCGACTCTACTTGTTAACATGTTAAACGTCCAGAAGCGACTTTGTTTTTACCATGTAGTGATGTAGACCGAACTAACGGTCAACTGTCAGACCTGACCCTACTTGTTAACATGTTAAACGTCCAGAAGCGACTTTGTTTTTACCATGTAGTGATGTAGACCGTACTAACGGTCAACTGTCAGACCCGACCCTACTTGTTAACATGTTAAACGTCCAGAAGCGACTTTGTTTTTACCATGTAGTGATGTAGACCGTACTAACGGTCAACTGTCAGACCCGACCCTACTTGTTAACATGTTAAACGTCCAGAAGCGACTTTGTTTTTACCATGTAGTGATGTAGACCGTACTAATGGTCAACTGTCAGACCTGACCCTACTTGTTAACATGTTAAACGTCCAGAAGCGACTTTGTTTTTACCATGTAGTGATGTAGACCGAACTAACGGTCAACTGTCAGACCTGACCCTACTTGTTAACATGTTAAACGTCCAGAAGCGACTTTGTTTTTACCATGTAGTGATGTAGACCGTACTAACGGTGAACTGTCAGACCTCACCCTACTTGTTAACATGTTAAACGTCCAGAAGCGACTTTGTTTTTACCATGTAGTGATGTAGACCGAACTAACGGTCAACTGTCAGACCTGACCCTACTTGTTAACAAGTTAAACGTCCGGAAGCGACTTTGTTTTTACCATGTAGTGATGTAGACCGTACTAACGGTCAACTCTCAGACCTCACCCTACTTGTTAACATGTTAAACGTCCAGAAGCGACTTTGTTTTTACCATGTAGTGATGTAGACCGTACTAACGGTCAACTGTCAGACCTGACCCTACTTGTTAACAAGTTAAACGTCCGGAAGCGACTTTGTTTTTACCATGTAGTGATGTAGACCGAACTAACGGTCAACTGTCAGACCCGACCCTACTTGTTAACAAGTTAAACGTCCGGAAGCGACTTTGTTTTTACCATGTAGTGATGTAGACCGAACTAACGGTCAACTGTCAGACCTGACCCTACTTGTTAACATGTTAAACGTCCAGAAGCGACTTTGTTTTTACCATGTAGTGATGTAGACCGAACTAACGGTCAACTGTCAGACCCGACCCTACTTGTTAACAAGTTAAACGTCCGGAAGCGACTTTGTTTTTACCATGTAGTGATGTAGACCGAACTAACGGTCAACTGTCAGACCTGACCCTACTTGTTAACATGTTAAACGTCCAGAAGCGACTTTGTTTTTACCATGTAGTGATGTAGACCGTACTTACGGTCAACTGTCAGACCCGACCCTACTTGTTAACATGTTAAACGTCCGGAAGCGACTTTGTTTTTACCATGCAGTGATGTAGACCGTACTTACGGTCAACTGTCAGACCTGACCCTACTTGTTAACATGTTAAACGTCCGGAAGCGACTTTGTTTTTACCATGTAGTGATGTAGACCGTACTTACGGTCAACTGTCAGACCCGACCCTACTTGTTAACATGTTAAACGTCCGGAAGCGACTTTGTTTTTACCATGCAGTGATGTAGACCGTACTTACGGTCAACTGTCAGACCTGACCCTACTTTTTAACATGTTAAACGTCCGCACCTAAGCACAAGTCCCCGGCAGTTTCATAATGACCACGAGACCATATTTTGTGCCATAGGCTTAAAGAATATTATGGATTTGTAACAGCCATTTCATTCCCATCACTCGAGTTATTCGTAACGTAAACCGTCGGACGGCTTGAGGAATGGAACAGCATCAAGGCTGAGGCATGGTTATCGCACGGCAAATGCACGGGTATAAATAGAACACCGTGGACGCACGAAACATGATGGAATTGTTGTTTCAATCACGTATTAACCGGAACATGGCATTGTCAATACATCTAGGCTGCTTCAAAACTGATTTTAGTATTTATTTTCTTTCCAATTTTTTTTTAAATTTTGATTATATTTTCATATTTAGAATAAGCTAATATCATTAAGTTTCTAAGAATATATAGAGAAGAATAAGAATTATTGACATTATGTTCCATATTCCATAGTAGGTGTCAATGAAGCAGTTGATCTAGCGACTATCTCTTAGAATAGTCTTTAGGAGCGAAGATCTAGATTTTTAAAAGACCAATAAACTTCGGCCTGTATTCGACTTTTCGATCTCTATAAAATTGAAATGTCAAATCATCGAGATGTTATACTCTAGAGCCACAAACGTGGAAAAAAGTGTCTGCACCAAACTCGGCGCCAACATTCAACGCTTTTTAAGCGACTTAAGGTCTAAATTAGTGCAAATTTGACATTTTGAAGTGTATTTATCGAATACGCTTGGATGATTTTTGTCAGTAAAATTATATTTAAATCAAAAATACTAAGGAGCATTGATATCAACATGAACTCCCATTTGTTAGTGTTAGAGTAATGCTGACGTCATATTTCAGTGGTATTTGTTGTAAGTTCGTATGTACCTATGTTTGTTCGCATATCTCTCAAACCGTTGACCCAGCCTAGTACTATTTGGTAGGTCAATAGATTGTATTTAAAATGTGTTCTTGTAAGTATATGAGTTATGTCAGACCAGGGGTCATGGGAGTCCCAAAAAGGGCAAAAAAAACCGTTAGTGAATATATTGAGTGAGGTGTTATATGAATGGGTTTTGTTTATTCATTCTAAAATAGATTTTATTTGAATTCTAGAATGTATAGATCATTACATAAGTTAATAGGTGGTAGTCACAGGCAAGTCCAAATATTGTGGTTGTCACACATGCCTGCTTACTAAGTGTACAGTGCTCACAGTCGCAACACATAAAAAACAGCTCGCTCCCTACAACTTCAGCACTCATACACTAGACATTACTAAATTTTAGCATAGTGACTCTATGCTATGTAAGAAGGATAGATAGGAGATGAAAGTTTGCATGGAGGGGACCCAGTTATTTCTCAAGTTACGACTACGGATATAAAAACTATACTTTTTCACTGGCTGTTGATTTGGTGACGGGTCGCCAACGGAAAAGGGAGCAAGAACGGGCTCAGAAAAGGTAGCGGAAGTGGGAGTGGGAACGGAACGCGCCCCGGTACCTACCCGGACCTAACTTGGTAATGTAGGTAAAAATGCGCGTACACGCAAACGAAGTAGCGGGCGGGTCAGCCAGTCTATATATAGAGAAGGTGTTTTCCTGGAATCAACGCACAGCCTAAACTACTGAATATAGAATAGTAGAAATTTTGAGTGTAGCTTCCTGTTATAACAAAACCACCGAATAAGAACGGATTTTGGGAAATTCAACCCCTAAGGGGGTATGATATCAAAAAAATAAAAACTGATTTATTATACTGTTCAAATCAAGCCTAACTATCTAACTTAAAATAATTTGCCTTTGTTTTACTGCTAAATAAATATTTTTCATTTTTTTTTTCATTTATTTACCCTCTCCCCCCCATTTCGGAAGATTTAGAAAAATCTGTTTTAGGTGGAGACTTCGGTATAATTTTTCACTTGCAATCTTATTCAATTTAGTGCATTTTTAATCTATACCAAATTTCAAGGCGGTGGCTTTTATTTCTTGAGATAATCAGGTGTGACAGACGAATGGTAGGATGGACAAAGCGGCACCATAAGGGTTCATTTGACCGGTTCGGTAACTTCACCCTAAAAAGAACAAGCAGTTTCATAAATGCAAAAAAAAGTCTTTCAAGTCAATTATAAAAGGCCTATCAGACCACGCGTATTCAGTCTGCCTTAGGCCCAGGTCACACATATCGGGCAAGGACATGGCGCGGACATGGCGCGGACGTGGCACGGACGTGGCGAGGACATGGCACGGGCATGGCGCGGACATGGCTCGGACATGACGCAGAAATGACGTGACAGAGGCACAAGTGTAGTGCAGTCTGTTGTCCGTTATCGATGTGTCAGCATGTCATCCTCAGAAGACGAAGATGCTCTTGCTCTCGTGGATACAATTAATTAATATACAGATCAGGGCCCGTACAACCCCGATTTCGAGCTAGTTGCTTCGAAAGTGAAACCCCTTCATTGGGTTATACAGTTGACGGGATTACCCTTTCGTTTGGGTATTCTCCTTTCCCTTCCCCCATATTCCTCCTTCATAACACAAGCGAAAGTGTAACCCGTTCCTTTTGGTTTTCAGTCGATAGGGTTACCCTCTTATGAGGTTAAACGAATGAATATAGTCACCTCTTGATAGGTTTTTTTGAATGTTACACAATGTTTATCATTACGCCTGACACTGGGTGGGGGAATTTAGATTTTGACTCTTGATTTATGTCATCAATCATGAGGTATTAGTTCGGATCGCTTTATTTGGTTGAAGGAAGAGCGTCACTGCATTAAAGAAAAGTTTTGAAAACATAAGGAAAGTGCTGTGTTTCAGTCAGTTTTCATTGGTCATCATCACAGAGTATGCGTTGTCATATACGAGACCCGCAGTCAACATATTAAAAAGAAAAAAAATGGTGTTTCAGTTTTCATAAGTCATCAGTTATGTCATGATTGAGGCCCGCAGCCAACATGTTAAAAAGAAAAAAATGTGTTTCAGTCAGTTTTCATAGAGCATCATCGCAGAGTACTCTGCGTAGCGTTATTTTTTATTTTTATTGTATTTATTAGGCAAAGCCAACAGTACACATAATGAGCATTTTGTAAAGCGTTATGTCCGAGACCCGCAGTCAACGTGTTAAAAAGAAAAAATATGACCTTCAAAACTATTTTGAATAATAATTTTGGATTGTCACTGTCACTATCACACTCAACTCAACTAAAAGCTCCACTCGAAATTCATTCTACAAATTCATCTGTAAATGGTTATATCTCTGGAACTACTCATCCTAGACTAGCCGTTAATTGCTCAAAAGATAGCTATCGACAAGATCTTTATTTTTAATGACATATGTCAAACTTGAATTTGCCATATCTCGAGAAGTACTCATCCTAGACTTGCCATTACTAGCTCAAATGATAGCTACTAATAAAATCTTAATTTTCGATGACAGCTGTCAAACTAAAAACTGTCATCGAAAATTAAGATCTTAACAATAGCTATCATGTGAGCTAGTAACGGCAAGTCTAGGATGAGTAGTTCTCGAGATATGGTCGATTTAAGTTTGACAGCTGTCATCGAAAATTAAATTCATGTCAATAGCAATCATTTGAGCTAGTAAAAGCAAGTCTAGGATGAGTAGTTCTCGAGATATGGTCAGTTTAAGTTTGACAGCTGTCATCGAAAATTAAGGTCTTGTCAATAGCTATCATTTGAGCTAGTAAAGGCAAGTCTAAGATGAGCAGTTCTCGAGATATGGTCAATTTAAGTTTGACAGCTGTCATCGAAAATTAAGTTCATGTCAATAGCAATCATTTGAGCTAGTAAAGGCAAGTCTAAGATGAGTAGTTCTCGAGATATGGTCAATTTAAGTTTGACAGCTGTCATCGAAAATTAAGTTCATGTCAATAGCAATCATTTGAGCTAGTAAAGGCAAGTCTAAGATAAGTAGTTCTCGAGATATGGTCGATTTAAGTTTGACAGCTGTCATCGAAAATTAAGGTCTTGTCAATAGCTATCATTTGAGCTAGTAAAGGCAAGTCTAAGATGAGTAGTTCTCGAGATATGGTCGATTTAAGTTTGACAGCTGTCATCGAAAATTAAGTTCATGTCAATAGCAATCATTTGAGCTAGTAAAGGCAAGTCTAAGATAAGTAGTTCTCGAGATATGGTCGATTTAAGTTTGACAGCTGTCATCGAAAATTAAGTTCATGTCAATAGCAATCATTTGAGCTAGTAAAGGCAAGTCTAAGATGAGTAGTTCTCGAGATATGGTCGATTTAAGTTTGACAGCTGTCATTGAAAATTAAGTTCATGTCAATAGCAATCAATTGAGCTAGTAAAGGCAAGTCTAAGATAAGTAGTTCTCGAGATATGGTCGATTTAAATTTGACAGCTGTCATCGAAAATTAAGGTCTTGTCAATAGCTATCATTTGAGCTAGTAAAGGCAAGTCTAAGATGAGTAGTTCTCGAGATATGGTCGATTTAAGTTTGACAGCTGTCATTGAAAATTTATTCCAATTTTATTATAATATAATTATTATTGCGTAATAAAAACAATTAGTAGTCTGCATTTCCGCCCTTAATGCTTAGAACACAATTACCGCAATTAATTTTCATCTTTTGACCGAATGTTTTTTCTCCTTTATCACCTATAACCCACGTATAACCCGTGTTACAATGATAAAAAGGGTAACCCTAAGGAATGGGTTTTGGAATAATACCAAAATCCAATACTATTGATAACCCTCATGATCAGGTAACCTAATCAAAAGGGTTTTGAATGGTTTATCCCATCAAATAATAGTGTAAACCCATACGGAGAGGGTTAACTAAGCTTTTGGAAAAACTCTGCCGAAAACCTCTTTATCGGGTTACCAAATCGGGCCCTGATACAGATGAAGAAAATACGCGCAAACGAATTTGCACAAGGATCAGCTAGTATTACCATGGGTATTACATAAAAAAATCTTAGTACCGGTTTAATCTCTTTCCGATTTCCAGCCACAATTTATCTTGAACATTTCAGTTACAATAATTGGAACGACAATGATCATAAAGCGTTGCATATTTTACAATCAATTCACAAAATTCAATATTAAATTCGATATCGTCATTCGTCACGCATTTTTACATCACTAACAGACGTATGTCGCAAGCAAGTACATACTACGATCTGGCGGCCATCGGACGCCCATCTGGCGGCGATCGGGCGCGGGCGCCGAAATGGCGCGTCATACGTCCGAGCAACGACATACCGTGTGGCCTAAATTGTGCTTTATTTCCATGCATTTTGTATAAAATTTGAATGGAATAGGAAACCGCCTGTGCCATGTCCGCGCCACGTCCGTGCCCGATGAATGTGACTAGCGTCGGGCGCAGACAAGGCACTGGCGGTTTCTTATTCCATTCAAATTTCATACAAAATGCATGGAAATAAAGCACAATTTAGGACATACGGTATGTCGTTGATCGGACGTGCTTATGACGCGAAGTCGTCCGAGCTAAATTGTGCTTTATTTCCATGAATTTTGTATTAAATTTGAATGGAATAGGAAAGCGCCCGTGCCATGCCCGAGCCAGGTCAGACGAGTGGGGCCTATACCTTAGGTATAGGCCCCACTTGTCTGACCTGGCAGTGGGGCCTATACCTTAGGTATAGGCCCCACTTGTCTGACCTGGCACGGGCATGGCACGGGCGCTTTCCTATTCCATTCAAATTTAATACAAAATTCATGGAAATAAAGCACAATTTAGCTCGGACGACTACGCGTCATAAGCACGTCCGATCAACGACATACCGTGTGTCCTAAATTGTGCTTTATTTCCATGCATTTTGTATGAAATTTGAATGGAATAAGAAACCGCCAGTGCCTTGTCTGCGTCCGACGAGGTCACATTCATCGGGCACGGACATGGCGCAGACATGGCACAGGCGGTTTCCTATTCCATTCAAATTTCATACAAAATGCATGGAAATAAAGCACAATTTAGGACACACGGTATGTCGTTGATCGGACGTATGACGCGCCATTTCGGCGCCCGCGCCCGATCGCCGCCAGATGGGCGTCAGATGGCCGCCAGTTCGTAGTATGTACTTGCTTGCGACATACGTTTGTTAGTGATGTAAAAATGCGTGACGAATGACGATATCGAATTTAATATTGAATTTTTTGAATTGATTGTAAAATATGCAACGCTTTATGATCATTGTCGTTCCATTATTGTAACTGAAATGTTCAAGATAAATTGTGGCTGGAAATCGGAAAGAGATTAAACTAAACCGGTATTAAGTTTTTTTTATGTAATACCCATGGTAATACTAGCTGATCCTTGTGCAAATTCGTTTGCGCGTATTTTCTTCAACTGTATCAGGGCCCGATTTGGTAACCCGATGAAGAGGTTTTCGGCAGGGTTTTTCCAAAAGTTTAGTTAACCCTCTCCGTATGGTTTACACTATTATTTGATAGGTTAAACAATTCAAAACCCTTTTGATTAGGTTATCTGATCATGAGGGTTATCAATAGTATTGGGTTTTGGTATTATTCCAAAACCCATTCCTTAGGGTTACCCTTTTTATCATTGTAAGACGGGTTATAAGTGGGTTATAGGAGATAATGGAGAAACTAATTTCGGTCAAAAGATTAAAAATAATTGCGGTAATTGTGTTCTAAGCATTAAGGGTGGAAATGCAGACTACTAATTGTTTATTTTACGCAATAATAATTATATTATAATAAAATTTGAATAAATTTTCAATGACAGCTGTCAAACTTAAATCAACCATATCTCGATAACTACTTACCATAGACTTGCCTTTACTAGCTCAAATGATTGCTATTGACAAGACCTTAATTTTCGATGACAGCTGTCAAACTTAAATCAACCATATCTCGAGAACTACTCATCCTAGACTTGCTTTTACTAGCTCAAATGATTGCTATTGACATGAACTTAATTTTCGATGACAGCTGTCAAACTTAAATCAACCATATCTCGATAACTACTCATCTTAGACTTGCCTTTAGTAGCTCAAATGATAGCTATTGACAAGACCTTAATTTTCAATGACAGCTGTCAAACTTAAATCGACCATATCTCGAGAACTACTCATCCTAGACTTGCTTTTACTAGCTCAAATGATTGCTATTGACATGAACTTAATTTTCGATGACAGCTGTCAAACTTAAATTAACCATATCTCGATAACTACTCATCTTAGACTTGCCTTTAGTAGCTCAAATTATAGCTATTGACAAGACCTTAATTTTCAATGACAGCTGTCAAACTTAAATCGACCATATCTCGAGAACTACTCATCCTAGACTTGCTTTTACTAGCTCAAATGATTGCTATTGACATGAACTTAATTTTCGATGACAGCTGTCAAACTTAAATCGACCATATCTCGAGAACTACTTATCTTAGACTTGCTTTTACTAGATCAAATGATAGCTATTGACAAGACCTTAATTTTCGATGACAGCTGTCAAACTTAAATCGACCATATCTCGAGAACTACTCATCTTAGACTTGCCTTTACTAGCTCAAATGATAGCTATTGACAAGACCTTAATTTTCGATGACAGCTGTCAAATTTAAATCAACCATATCTCGATAACTACTCATCTTAGACTTGCCTTTAGTAGCTCAAATGATAGCTATTGACAAGACCTTAATTTTCAATGACAGCTGTCAAACTTAAATCGACCATATCTCGAGAACTACTCATCCTAGACTTGCTTTTACTAGCTCAAATGATTGCTATTGACATGAACTTAATTTTCGATGACAGCTGTCAAACTTAAATCGACCATATCTCGAGAACTACTCATCCTTTACTTGCCGTTACTAGCTTACATGATAGCTATTGTTAAGATCTTAATTTTCGATGACAGTTTTTAGTTTGACAGCTGTCATCGAAAATTAAGATTTTATTAGTAGCTATCATTTGAGCTAGTAACGGCAAGTCTAGGATGAGTACTTCTCGAGATATGGCAAATTCAAGTTTGACATATGTCATTGAAAATAAAGATCTTGTCAAAATCTATCTTTTGAGCAATTAACGGCTAGTCTAGGATGAGTAGTTCCTGAGATATAACCATTTATAGATGAATTTGTAGAATGAGTTTCGAGTGGAGCTTTGAGTTGAGTTTTGAGTTTGAGTTTTAGAGTGACAGTGACAGTGACAATCAAAAATTATTATTCAAAATAGTTTAGAGGTCATATTTTTCTTTTTAACACGTTGACTGCGGTATATCGCTTTACAAAATACTCATTATGTGTACTGTCGGCTTTGCCTAATAAATACAATAAAAATAAAAAATAACGCTACGCAGAGTACTCTGCGATGATGCCCTATGAAAACTGACTGAAACACATTTTTTTGTTTTTAACATGTTGGCTGCGGGCCTCAGTCATGACATAACTGATGACTTATGAAAACTGAAACACCATTTTTTTTCTTTTTAATATGTTGACTGCGGGTCTCGTATATGATAATTGATAACGCATACTCTGCGATGATGACCAATGAAAACTGACTGAAACACAGCACTTTCCTTATGTTTTCAAAACTTTTCTTTAATGCAGTGACGCTCTTCCTTCAACCAAATAAAGCGATCCGAACTTATACCTAATGATTGACGACATAAATCAAGAGTCAAAATCTAAATTCCCCCACCCAGTGTCAGGCGTAATGATAACCATTGTGTAACATTCAAAAAAACCTATCAAGAGGTAACTCCATTCATTCGTTTAACCTCATAAGAGGTTAACCCTATCGACTGAAAACCAAAAGGAACGGGTTACACTTTCGCTTGTGTTAGGAGGAGAATACCCAAACGAAAGGGTAATCCCGTCAACTGTATAACCCAATGAATGGGTTTCACTTTCGAAGCAACTAACTCGAAATCGGGGTTGTACGGGCCCTGATCTGTATATTTATTAATTGTATGCACGAGAGCAAGAGCATCTTCGTCTTCTGAGGATGACATGCTGACACATCGATACCGGACTACAGACTGCACTACACTTGTGCCTCTGTCACGTCATTTCTGCGTCTTGTCCGAGCCATGTCCGCGCCATGCCCGTGCCATGTCCTCGCCACGTCCGTGCCACGTCCGCGCCATGTCCGCGCCATGTCCTTGCCCGATATGTGTGACCTGGGCCTTAGTAAGACTGACTGACTACTGACTAATTAGTCAAGCCTATGACCGACCTAAGTCGGTTTTCGGCTTGATTAATTACACTTATTAAAAACGCTAGGTAAGTGTAAGACAGTCAGTAAGTAAGACAGTCAACTAAATACCGCGTGGTCTAGTTGGAATTAGTTCATTTGCCAAACCCCAGAGGAACTCTGCGGAGCGCAATAATGGTGGCAGACGGAAGGAATTATAATAGTATTATTATAATTCCCACCTCCGTTCGATTCGATTTCCGTTCACTTTATGGATCCTGAAGCAAGCATCAATACCTAAAGCCTCCAAAATACTTTTAGTGTGAGTCCGCATAGAGAGAGTATGAATTTCAGGAAACTTTTTTTACGGTTCTTTTTTGGGTATTCAGTGCCCCCCCCACACTATGCAATGAACTTATCCTTCAAATTTTAAGTGTAGGACCCGTCCATTATTAACGCCCAGGCCCCGGACTGGTTATTAAATTTAGTTTTTAGTCAGTCAGCTTCTATTATACATATTTATACAGATTTTGAAAGGCAGAAGATAGATTGATGTGCCAATTTTATTAGATGGGTTCTGTACCACTATCAACTTATCGTCACTTTTACTCTTATGAATGAAGAAAGTTGTCTCTATACCTAGATAGGTAGAAATCACAATATTTCTGCGCTCTGTTGAATCTGTCGATCTCTGATGGCTGATGCAACTGAGTCACCCACGATCATTCACGTGACGAGCTAGTTTTAATCACCTATGACAAACTAGCTCTCAATTTGGCTATTTGACATCCAAACTGCTTATGTACCTACTATTTATTTTAAAGATGCAATCGGATTCATGCCAGGGAATCTCGCAGACCTTGAGCGCGACGCTTTCTATGCAAATACCTTAGTTGCGTCCCTTCATCGGAAAGGGCGCTACAGTTTAATAAAAATCTATTTGAGTATGGCTAAACCTGCCTCCGGTTGTGGTTTCGACGTCTGAGTTGGCGATGAGTACGAGCGATACTGCTGCATGCGATGTCATCGTGGTTTCGGGTATGTCAAATCTGATTTAGCGTGAACGCAGAGACTTGGCTGCGTCTGTCACGCGTAGTCGGTACTGTAATCGAAGCGTAGCTTTGTTCGCACATGTTTACATAGCTGCTATGTAAATAGCGCTTGTCTCAATGGCTCGAGTTGAAACGTATTATTCATAATACATACGTTTCATACGAAATCTTGATGAATGCCAAGACGGCGCGGGGAAAATGAAACATTTTCACTCATTTTCAACGTGTGAAACCAATGTGAAACTATTTTCTTCAGGCGTTGTGTGAATTGGCTCTCTCATTTATTTCTTTATGCAATGGTAAAGTCGCCTTTCCAATATAAACAGAATTCAATGAAAATATTCGATTCCTGAGTTCATTCATATGAGCTGAGTACAGAGCCCAATGGCGCCCATTACCTACGGAAGGCCTATTATCTAGCGGTGGACTGCTATAGGCAGATTCAAGTTTCAAATGTTTATTTCCTTGAATACATAAAGTTATTTTCACAATTAGGTCTTATAATGCAAGCATGCAAAAAGTGTCGTGACAGCAAACTGATTATTTAAATATATTCATTTATTAATTTTTTCTTGAAGATGGTTCTAATCTAATACTTTAAGGTCTTCAGGGAATTTATTCTAAATAACTATAGACATGATGGTGATCCAGCTCATGAGTTTTCCTGTTCCATTACCTACACGCCCCGCCCCCTCTTCATAAGCACCTAACTCGAGTTTGTAAATACTTGGCAGTCACTCAAATCACAGTAATTACTGTTGACGGGATATCATTACTATAAGTACCCATTTCTGAGTATAAGAAGCATCTTTCAAGCGAATAACTTACAAAGTTGCTGAAGATTAAAAGCGGAGTCGAAAGTGGTCGTCAAACTGTGTTTTATGGAGATTATGGTGGCAGCAAATAAGTGAATAGTGGTGATTCATGATGTTGGCACGGTCGCAGCCTAGATAAAAGATGAGCTGCGCAATCTGTAATTGACTACATAGACTCAAGTTCACTTATCAAATGCAACACAAAATCAATATGCACTTAATTGATTGGTAATGTTGTTTGAATTTGGAACCTCAAATGAAGTATCCATTGCATCGAGATATTAGATTGGATTAAATTCCATCGGCCTCGGAACCACAGACCATACCAAAAAGTGAAAAAAAAATTGTGTCAAAATGGTGTCAAAAACTATCGTTATCCCTCTGAAGTTGGCTGCAAGTAGCGACGTAGTTCCTATGTTTGGGTCGGATTGTACAAGGGTTGGTCGAATTGTTAGCGAACTTAAGAGCATCCGTTGTTAGTAGGAGTACTGCACAGATATTTAGGAGAACTAGATGAAGTTTTAAAATTCACTATATTCTGAACGTCAACTCATATGGCTCATCTCTACTTTCTTACATCCATATATCATTTGATAGAAAGGGATGCATACTATATCTCAATGCGATTGCTGCGACTTCGTACCAGGGCATTTCTATGAAACTGCATAGTATTTTATTCGAGCGCCCTGGTACGAGTACTCTCAGTATTGTAACTGTCTTGTCTTTATACTGTGGTACTGTACTAATTCGAAATTCGAACTAGCTCAAAGGGTGAGGCTGCAGAGCTCCCGAAAGCAGAATCAGTTTTGCCTATTATAGAGATCAACATCTAAAAAAAATACTGATTCGAAATCGAACTAGCTTCTTTCTGCGAGTAAAACAAAAACAAATGAAAAAAAAAGTTAGCCTGGCTGATTGTTTTCTCACAAGAATTGTGAAACGTAGAATACATAATTATCTCAGGAATAAAGCTGTCTTCATCTTGGGCGAGTTTGAATCTCTCACTTTACTCACGTAATACATTAACTCTAGAATCCTTTGTTGTGCTCGTGATTCAATATGGCGCCTTTGACGTAAAATACACTGTTCTATTCCCTTGCATAATAATATAAACTACTATAATAGGTACCTTTTATAAACCTAACTTCGCTCAAGAGGGCAAAATTCAACATTAATCCAGAGAAATGCAGGTGTCCATGGGCGAAGGTGACTACTTTCCATCAAGTGGCCCGTCTGTTCGTCTGTCAGCTTTGGCATAAAAAAAAAAGAAATATTCTTCGACGGAGTACTACTCCGTTGAGTTTGAATTACAAGAACTTGTCAACCAGAAGAATTTCTGACTGACGAGTTAGTATTTTTACCATTGATGTTTTTTATGCATATTATTGTTGATAATGTTAAGAAGTTTCTCGCTTTTTTTTTGTATGGGCCAGCTCTTGAACTCGAGGCTTGCGTGGGCAAGGATGAGGTCGACGATGGGACGAGCTTTCCCAAATATACCTATTAACTCTCTTAATATTATTTATGTCATTTTTTTATTTTATTATTTATACAATTTGCATTAAATGACATAACCGTCGTCTTTCAAGATGAAGAAAATGGTCCTCTCCCAAGTTTCCGTCAACTTAGCAGAGGTCAATGATTATGTCAAGACACTGACAGAATGGGAAAAAACTCGCAAAAACCCAAACTGTTATTGCGCACATGCCGACTAATAAGTAATATCCGTAACTAACAACTTCGTTTCCGTGTATACTTATACTATCACAATCTGATCAATAGTTTCGGAACGCACAGATGACAAACATAAACATTTATGTATATACATAGATTTTTGGGCCAGGAACCCGGGCATCCCCAGAATACCCTATCAAAGTTACATCACAATCTGATCAATGGTTTTGGAACGCATAGTGGACAAATATATTAATGATAGGTAGAAGATTAGTAAATATGTTTTATTGTAATATTTCAGTGGTTCCCGGGCGCGGGTTGCGGCGAGGGCGAGGGCGCCGTGCGTCGCTCCCGAGGCAAGCGGATTACTCAGCGCCGCGGAGCTATCAAACACCACAAGTTAGTATCCCCATATTTTGTTTGAAGGTACCACCATAGATACACAGATACATAATGCGGGACGTAATCACACAGCATCATGAACCCCCAAACTAAGCAGAGCTTGTATTATGGGAACCACATGATTGATATACTACACATATTTTTTTTTTTGTAAATACATACATTTCATACTTAGAAAACACCCAGACACGAGACAAATATCTACAGAACATGCAAACTTTTATCCCGCGGCGGGAATCGAACCCGCAACCTTCTGCGTCTCAAGCGGACCGTCGCCCACGGCGCCACAGACGCCGTCACAGATAGAATAGATAACACTTTATTGATCACCACATTTATACAAGGAAAAGTAAGAGTAACTTAGCATTAACATTATGAAGGTAACGCAATTGGCGGCCTTATCGCTGAAAGCGACCTCTTCATAGTACGGAGGAAGAGCAAAGCTGTAGAGAATGGCGATGCACTAATGCAAGATAATACAATAATTATTACATTTAAATACAATGTTGAGAAGACTTATTGGCTTACACAAAATATTAATAAAATAAGCTAAATATTAATCCCAATACATACAATAATAATAAGAATATACTAATACATAGTCCATAAAAGAAAAAGAAAAAAAAGAGTGTGACAGGAAATTAAATACTATAAGAGAGTGATAAATAATGTTGGTAAACTTTGATTTTAAAAGTGTGATGTGATGTTGCTCTTCTGATACTGAGTGGCAAAGCATTCCACAACCGAACAGCTTAGGCTGTTTGCGAGCTACAGTATAAAAATACGTTTATTGAAAAGGAGTTTTAAGTAAGAGGTTATCTAACGACCTAAGAGAAAGGTTGTGAGAGGAGCAAAGATACTCAAATCACCACCACTATCACCCTTCCTTCGTCGAATTGTAATATCTCTATGTGAAGTGCTCGTTCGGGGAACCACACCTATTTCTGCCGTGAAGCAGCATTGTCGCAAATACCTTTTCATTAAAATTTTGAGGATTTCGTTTAATAAGTGAAAGCAACACTTATGATTAAACTATCATCATCAGCCCTAGACTGAGCCACGCCCACGATTTTATTGGCGAGTTTTTTTTATTGGCGAGATGGATCGATTATATTGTCGTAAACATGTATATGTGCCGTATGTCGTATCGTCTATATCGACGTTAATATAAATACACTACAACTAAATATATCTAATAAAAAAAATTTAATTAGTTTAAAATTTGTTTGCTGGATTCTATTACACAGCATTATGTAGCCCCAAAATAAGCAGAGCTTGTGCTATGGGAACTACATGACTGACTGAATGACTACTTACATACTTTTTTTTTATAAATACACATACATAATATACATAGAAAACTCCCACAAGACAAATGTTTGCAGAACATACAAATATTTGTCTCTCGGCAGAAATCGAACCCGCAACCTTCAGTGTCTCAGGCGGACCTTCACCCACTGCGCTACAGAGGTCGAATTTTAAAACGGTATCCAATTTTTTTTGACTAGACGGGACTTGAACCCGCATCTCTGCCTTTAGGCTAGCTTTAGCTAGAAGTTCACATCCAATAGTTCTAGTGGTTCAGAGACGTCATGATCGAAATTCTTTTATAGACTGTTAGATAATTCTACCACTTCTTATAGGTACTTTGCTTTTAGATATTTCTTTTATTTTGCTGATAGCTCCACCTTCCGGATATCGTTCCATAGTCTACACAAACACTCACCGTTCAATGGCATACCTACCTACATGGTACAGAAACGTTGAGGTAGATGGCGCTTAGTATTACTGTTTTTCAGTTTGAAGGGAGTTGGTGCTAGTGAAATTACAGGCGCATGAGGCTTATCACCTTCATAACTCAAGTTAATTCGCGTTCCAAGCATACGTGAACTACACGATGCAATACTTTGCAATACTTGACATAGTTCAGGGTTACCACTTAACATCAGGTGAGCCACGTGCTTGTTCCATATTCAAGTATTATAAAACAAGTTAGGCCCTCCCGAAGGCCTACGATATGGCTTAAGAGGATGAATGACTTTTTTACTGATTTTTCAGTTATTTTCCAGATATATAGATTTATAGTCCAATTTTGGCTCTTCCTAAACTCTTCAGAGCAAAGCGCATGTAAAGGTGCCCGTAGCGACAGCGATAGTCGTAGCAAGTTGTAGCGAAATTCGTAGTAAGTTGTAGTGACAATCGTAGTAAGTTGTAGCGACAGTCGTAGCAAGGTGTAGCGACTATCGTAGCAAGTTGAAGCGATAGTCGTAGCAAGATGTAATGACAGTCTTAGTAAGTTGTGGTGGCAGTCGAAGCAACTTGTAGCGACTATCGTAGCAAGTAGTAGCTATAGTTAAAGCAAGTTGTAGCGACAGTCGTAGTAAGTTGTAGTGATAGTCGTAGCAAGGTGTAGTGACAGTCGTAGCAAGTTGTAGCGACTATCGTAGCAAGTTGTAGCGACTATCGGAGCAAGTTGTAGGGACAGTCGGACCATTACGAGAGTTATAACTTAAAAAGTCACCGCAACAGTCGTAGCAAACATGTTCCCGTAACTAGTAATACAGTTGAAGGAAGTGCGTTGTGATATTTGTTGGAGGTAAGAGTCCCTAGTCTTTACGTAGAAGGTATGTAGCGAGTCGTATCAATAATCGTAGCAAACTGTAGTCGTAGTTGTAGTGAGCTGTAATACAATAGTATCAAGCACTGTAATCGTTCTGTAGCAATACGGCGCGTTCTATCTTTTGTTCGAGAGAGCTTCCAGCCTTTACGTAGCAAGTACGTGGCGAGTCGTAGTAATAGTCGTAGCAAGCTGTTGCCGTAGTTGTAGCGAGCTGTAATACAGTTGTATCAAGGTCGGTAGCCGTAGTGTATCAATGAAGGCCCTAGCCATTTTGTAGCAAATAGTAGCAATAGTCGTAGCTAGACGTAGCCGTAGTCGTCATCAAGGTTTTTTTTTATAATACTTGAAGATGGAACAAGTACATGGCTCATCATATTGCATCGTAGGTGAGATGTTTATATAAAAAAAAACTTGAGAGGTGTCAAGGGACGCCGCACGGCTTACAACTATAGCAAAAAGTGTCGTTACAACTTTGGTCTTATTTTTTTCAGTCTAGCCCCTTTTGGCAACGCGCGATAAGGAACTTCTTCGTTCCAAAACATGCAAAAAGACGATATCACCACAGCGATTTGAACTGGGTGTCGCAGCGCGCAAGCCCAAGCCTATACGGTGAGGCTAACGAGCACTCAGCATAGACGGTTGAAATAAGCGCACAAGTCTGTATATAATGACGTCATCAGCCCAACCATTTGACTATTACCACAGAATACAGAAAGGACAGAAGCGTCACTCCGCGCAATCATTTAAATAAATAGCGACTTTAGCTGCTACGCAATAAAGTGCTAATCAGCTCGCACCGAACTCAGCGCCTAACATTTATATTAACCTACACCTTGCATCCCTTTCTATCGTATAGCTCTATCTCTACTGACGTGGCACGTGTAACGTTAGGGTTGTCTTGAGAATTATTCTGTGACGAATAATAATAACCTGGCCGCCGACGGGCAGCAGCGTCGGCGGTGCGAGAAGCTGTACCCTGCGATCCCCAACCCGCATGCCCAGCGTGGGGATTATGGGCATATCCCCCTTCTTATAGGGGAGGCCTATGTCCAACAGTGGACTGAATAGGCTGTTGTTGTTGAACCTTTTACTATCCAGTTACCTAGCCACCTATTTATTTTAAGGAACAATGATAATTCAAATAATATCTACCTACCTAGTATTAAATCAGAAAACTATTTTACACTGGCTGGCTGCATTAAGAACTCAGAAAATAGGCATACCTACTAGGTAGGTACTTGGGTCCTTAACACCTACTTAAGTGTTTAGGTGTCTTGTGTACGAAAACTGAATAATCACTGTTTAAGGTAGGTAGGTACATCATGCTAAATCATAAGAGAAATTTTAGTAGGTAGGTATCTACCTAGATATTTGCAAGAGAAAAAAACAACATTTGGTTTGTAGGTAACCTAGGTATCTAGTTTTAGTTGTCAGTACGCCTACCTTTAGGTAACTTACCACATCGATTTATCTACCTACACCTACCTACCCGACTGTTTTTAAGTAGTTAACCTACACTGCCTCCTTAAAGTTAAATCAAATAAAAATGTACCTAGGTTGGGTTTCTAATATTGCTCTCAGTCTACATAATCAAAATCATAATACCTACTTAAGTGCTGCTTATGCCTAGGCATAGGCAGCACTATGTAGGTAGATACCTACCAATGTCACAAAAATTGTCTATGAAAAAATACCTACATTATAATATTACGTTTATTTATGTAGGTAGGTACCGCATTCAAATAGAACTTGTACCTAAGTACCTACTTACTTAAGTAAATACGGGAGACAAACTTTCGTAGAAAAACTTTCAGTTCTGTACCTACTATTGGTATTATTTACATTTTCTTACCTTTCGCTGTCATTAGGTAGTTTGAAAAACGTGAGATGCCGGTCCTTATTATTATTCAGGCAACCAAATGCTATGCAGTACTTTTTTTGCCTTCATTTGGCGAAAAATATAGGTACATTACCAAAAACAAACTAAAATGCCGCGGCTGCTCAAGGACACGTTCGTTCCGGGCAGAACTCGGCAACCGACGTAACGAACCACGCTAGGAAGGCCGGCGATGCGTAGGTATATTTTTATACCTATTCTGCGGAGTGAAAGAGGCCTGCTATTACACAGTGTCGTTACCACTTTTGGTCTTAATTTTTTCCGTCTAGCCCCCTTTCGCAACGCGCGATAAGGAACTTCGTTCCAATAATTTGTCTGTGATTTCATCAGCACCCTTTAAATCGAAACATAGCAATACTGTTTCACGGAAGAAATAGGCATGGTGGTACTTCCCGGACCAGCCCTACACAAAGAGCTATACTACTACTTAAAACTACTAGTTTGCTAGGCTAGTCTACTAGGTACTACTACTAGATTTTTAAAAGTAGTTGGTAGCAGTAAACTGGTAGAAGAAGAAGACTTTAATCGTGGCAAGCCATAGCAAGATTGTAGCAAAGGGGCGCGCGTTGATATGTTTTGTCCATAGATGGCCCATAGCTATGACGTGGCAAGGTGCGCTATCGTCATAGCAAGACGTAACAAAAATTAGCACACTTAATAATAAAAAGGAACAAACTAAACTCTAGATAAACCTACATTACATAACATTGTCGGACATAGAACTGAACTATAGTCGTGGCAAGCCATAGTAAAATTGTAGCAAAGGGGCGCGCGTTGATATGTTTAGTTCGTCAATAGTAAGGTCCCCGTAGCTGTAACGTAGCAAGCTGTGCTATTGTCGTAGCAGTTCGTAATCTTTGTATGAACAAAGAAGAACAAGAACAGCCTACGCTATACAGAGAATATATACGCTATAGAACAGCCTATAGCTCATGCTATTGACTAACTCTGTCGAGTTTTTAAGGCCACCCGAAGGCCTCCAACGTGGCTTAACGATTAACGTGCCTTCCGAAGCGCTCAGGCTGTTATTTATACAAGATCGTCAGACCTTTCAATTTGAAAATCGTATAATCGAAATTTTTCTTTTCAAAATGAGAAAATTTGTGCGCTAAATGGTGCTGATACTATCTTTTGTTGATGAACGTCCATTACTTACATGCAGCCATTACTCCTTGCCAAGTAGTTGTGCATACGTTGTACGTACGTGCATGCGGCAAATTGTCTTTGTGTGTTCAAAGTCAATTTTAAAATCCTGAATACGCCAATATTTTTAACCACTTCAAAAAAAGGAGGAAAACCTCCTCCTTTTTTTTCTTCCTTTTTTTTTTACAAATTCGGTTGTATGTTTTTTGTGCAATATTGATACTTTCTCGGCACGGTTAAATTCCCTGACCACCGACGGGCGGTCGTGCGAGAAGCTGTGCCCTGCGATCCCCAATCCGCACGCCCAGCGTGGGGATTATGGCCTTATTAGGGGTGGCCTATGTCCAGCAGTGTCAGCAGTGCGACGACCACCGCTGATGGCCGTTGGCAATCACTGAAATCAGGGAGTTTAGCTGTGCCGGAGTTAGGATGCGCTATGCCGCAATCAGCCGGCCGCCAGAGCCCTATTCGTTAGTTAGCAGGGTGCACCACGAGCAGGTGAGGTTGGTTTGAGTTCCGAAGGTGGCTGTTGGAGCCCCTTACAACCCTCTTTATTATTTGCAACCTTGAAACAAATAAGAATGCAATAAATGCAGGCGGAAGAACAACACTACATTCATTCTGTCTGAATCTGCGTATCTCGCGCTTAGAATTTTTGGCTAGTGCAATTATTAGTGCCATCTATCACTACCGCTTGTGTGTAATACAACCGTACATTACCGCATGTCGAAGTATACTATTGACGTGGATATTGAGTCGAAGTCGATTTATCGAGGTGATCACGTGACTGAAATGTGAGATGTTTCATGTGAAACCAATAAGGTATGTTTTATTTTTAACAAATAAGGCGGTGTTTATATACCTTTGCTATCACACTAATATTATAAATGCGAAAGTCTTTGTGTGTGCGAGTATGTTTGTTCCTACTCATACGAACGAATTTGGATGAAACTTGGAATATACACATGTTATACCTGGATTATGAAATAAAATTAATTTTATTTACGACATGTGGTACAGTAAAGTTATAATATTTTAAACTAGTGGACGCCCCGCAACTTCGTCCGCGAAAGAGGTTTGTTTTTTTCTTATAATACCGCTGCCCCCTGGAAAGTTTCCCCCCGTTCAGAAATGTATTAAAAAAACTTCAAAAAGCTCCAAATATATTTCCTAAAAAATAGAGAACTTTAAACAAAACTCATCCCCCATTTGGTGGACACTGAATTTTTTGTTTTTTCAAAAGTTGTTATTAAATAAAAATTGTTGCTACAATCAACAGCAACATACCAAAATCTCTAAGGATAAAATAAACTATTTTATTAAGTCAGGAGCCAAGTTCACAAAGCTATTCATGCAAATCGAACTACGCCTCAAAAAGTTTTAATATTAAATGACCACAACCCATCGCACTCCGTTTGGAGATAGTTTTTATAATATAACGGATTAGAATTTTACGAAATGCACTAAAGAATATTTATTCCAAGTTAAAGCAAATTTCACCAAGCACTCAAAAGTTTTCGTATACAAACCGTTACACCCATTGCACACCCTTATAGAAGTACATTCCTAACCATTTGTCGATAATTTTATTTATAAATAGTCTCAAACAGTCTCAAATCACACGACGCATTTAAAAGTTCCTTATAACACGCCATTAAATCCCGTTTAAGAGATATGGCCATATTAAGACAGATGGTTAACATCTGTAGTGATCAATGTTTAAGATTCAAACCCATCTCACGACGCGTATAAAGTTCCCATATAATGGGGTATCCCATGGGGTATATTAATACCCTAATGCACCCCGTCTGGGGATATTTTAAGAATAATAATGAACCTAAGTTTCAAGCAAATCTCATCATGCGTTCAAAAGTTTCCCTGTAATTAATAACTTTATAACACCTTTGCACTCCGTTTAAAGGGTGTAATTCTTAACAAGAAAAGTACGTCACGTGGAACTTTAACGCACAATATCTTTGTTATTTTTTGTTTCATTGACAGAAGAAAAATAAGAGACCAATATTTTTTGGAATGTAAATAACGGACTAATTAGAAATTTTCAGTCGTCTAGCCTATTTCAAGTTTCTAGGTCACACGGTTTAGGCTCTGCGTTGCATGTCAGTCAGTACGTCATTTACATTTTTTTATAAAATACCTACATATTAGTATTATGATTCGCACACTGCGTCGTAGACCGACATGCAAACAATAATTATGTACACAAAAAAAAATCATTAAATTAATTACTTAATTATTAATTAATTAATAAAAATAAAATAAGTCATGCTCCATTTAAACAAAATCAATAAAGTCATAAAACTAAAAATTAAAATAAAATCATAATCAAATACAATAAGTCATTAAAACATTTCATGAATACTATAAATACATTTCTCGCTGAGCCACTACACACTAAAGCTACTTATTATCCGAATATTACTCGAGCGAAGTCGCGGACGGTGCAGTAGCGCCTTAGATGCAGAAGCTTGCGGGTTCGATTCCCGCCGCGATCTAAATTTATGTATGTTCTGTAAAATAAATAGTTGTGTCCGGTCTGGGTGTTTTCTATGTAGGTATGTATTTAGAAAATAAGTTTAATAGCATTAGTTAGTTACTAGTTTGTCTTGTTAGGAGCTATTGTTGTTGTTCGTAGCTCTATGGTATTACTCATAATGCGTTTCAAAAGATCACGAACCGCTACCAACCAACTGATTAGGTATCTTTTTTTGTCGTTTTGCAAAACCCCCGAATCGCAACCAACTACCTTGTTTACTCAAAACAAAAACGTCGGCGCATGAAACGCGACTACACCGTTGTGTCATAGTGTCTAGCATTTTTTATTTCTGTATTTTATTTAATACTCTAAAGTAAGCACTCAACAGTAAGCCCGTACGCAATCAACGCAGAGCGGCCTGCGGCGTTGATTTCCAGTACGAAATTTAAATACATATTTAGATATCCTGATTCAAATACATTATATTCTTTGCTTTCAGGATCCATGAAGTGAATGGGCATCGCTTCGTGGCGAAGTTCTTCCGTCAGCCTACGTTTTGCGCGTTCTGCAAGGAGTTCCTGTGGGGTTTCGGCAAGCAAGGCTATCGGTGTGCGGTCTGCCAAACCGCTGTACACAAGAGATGCCACAATAAACTGCTGGGGAAGTGTCCTGGGTCGTCAGCCCAGTCTGATGCTACCGTGGTAAGTTCAGAACACTTTCTTTAATGTTACTAGCTTCCGAAGCCCGCTGGTTCGATCGCGTGATACCCGGATAAAAAAGTTCCGCATCCTATATTTTATTTCTGGTCTAGAACTATAATCATCATCATCTCTCTCTATAATCATCATCATCATCTCCCGTCCCTTATCCCACTCTATGTCGACACATGTTTTCCTCTTCCATTTTCTTGCATTGGTCGACATCTCAATACGCTCATCTTTTACACAATAGTGGTCTTTAGAACTATATAACCATGTGCAAAAGGAGAATGCCGAGAACCCGTACCAATTGCGTCAAAACCGAACGTATCCCATAAAATTTATTATATTTTATAAATGACACTAACATTTTCTTTAGTTTTACACACCGACGGGGTTAATAATCAAGTAAAAAAATATTTTGAAGATTTGGTTTCCGCCACACGCCGCCATTAGACTGCAACAACCAATGATATATACGTTACAATGGAAACAAACATTGATGTAAAGTGTTGCTATGGAAATAACACTCATTTTTTATTATTTTGACAGTAGAATCGACTAAAAACTTAATGGATATTTTTTTGACGCACGCACTTTAGTCTTGCAACCGAGCGCCATAAGTACATCAGACGGCATTCTCCTTTCAGCTCACTCCGTTTAGTTCTTCAGACGTGAAGGGGAAATAAAAAAACATCCTCACATTCACCTATTAGTAAGAATATGCCAGCTTGGGTGCGTGGGCAAGGATGAGGTTGACGATAGGAAGAGCTTTCCCAAAAGATGCGGTGTAACTCTATTTGTAGCTGTTAAGGGTCATAACTCATAAGTCATGGGAAAAACACTTTCATTGAAAGCGCGTGAAGTATCTAGCTAGCTAGCTAAATTATTGTTTTTGACAGAGCTTCAGTAGGAGTCGTCTGTTCTCCTAGTGATATTTGGATCGAATCGAGCACTTCCATGCTACTGAAGGCACATTAATATTGGTCCTGACGGGTTCCCACTTATTGTTGATAAAACAAAGAAGACCAACTGAAATCTAACGGAGCTTGAGTTTGATAGCGCATAAAGCTGACGATTTTATTACTCACAGTAGGTATTTTAAAAACATCTCACTGAAGGGTAGATAATGCATTTGATCAAATCTATCGACTTTTTGCGTCAAATTATTCTTCGTCGACCTACATTAGTTTAGGTAGTTTGTCTTAAAATATATTTATTTTTGTTTCAGTATTTGCGAGAGAGGTTCAAGGTAGATGTGCCGCACAGATTCCGCCCGCATCAGTTCGTATCTCCTACATTCTGTGACCACTGCGGCGGACTTCTGTATGGCTTCTTTAAACCGGAGCTCAAATGTGAAGGTACGCTGTTTATTGAACGCGACGCGTAGTTTTATTAACCGTATAGAATGAATACGACAAAGGGCACATTTATGGGACTAATAACCTAACTAGGATCCCAACGGTGCTTTGTACCAACCTTGTAACCTTTAGGCGGCTTAAAAATTCCGACACCAAGAGTTAGCCACTAGCATATACAATGACGGGCCAACCAAAGAGTGTCACTAGATCAGTTAACTACTGACACTAGTCCAAATAGTTGTCAGGCACAAAAGGCCTCATAACCTTCATGCCTCAAGTTCATGGACTACAGATCGTTGCATCGTAGAGCATGTTTCTTATATAACTACGTGAGTGTACCACACTACCACACTAGCCTATATCAGTTCACTGCTGGAAATAAGCCTCCCCTAATAAAGGGGTAAGCAGGATGCACCACGGACAGATGAGGTTGGCTTAGATTCCGAAGATGGAGTTTGGAAACCCTTATGTACGATCACACTTACCGGCGCGCGTCGGAGAGCATTTTATAACAAACTAAAGGAAATTGAAACATCCACAAAGCATTTAAGTTCCTTATTTGCATGCAATTTACGCAGCTTTGAGCTTTGTCAAACTGACATAAACAAATAGATCCGTAAGCTGTGGATGAGGATAGTGGTAATGAATCATGCTATGATTTAAAATGCGCTTCGATGCTCTCCGACGCGCGCCGGTAGGTGTGAATAGTACACTACGTACGAGATGATCATGCAAATACTTTGTTATAGATGATGGTTAACACTCATCAAGCAGAACATTTGATTGTTCCATCTCTAAGCATCATAAAAAATCTAGCTGCATTCCCCCTATGTAGCGATTGCTGTGACGATGACCCCGCTGCTATCCCGATATTACGAACTTTTTCCCAACCCGAAAATGGTCTTATGTCGTGTTCTTTTCTGTGCTGATAAATTATGACTTGAATAGGTAATACCATGCCCAACATTGTTAAAATAATTTATGAATCTTCATTCAGCCTTTTTTTCATTTTGCATCTTCCATTCAGCCCAATATACAATGGATTATTTTTATAAAAACCCAAAGCATGTAAGTTTTTATGAAGTTACTAACTTATGAATTTTTAATGAAGCATTTTAATTTTTGTTTTTGTTTGTTCGCTTTAGCTGCCTTACTAATCGACTATTTTGTTTGTTTATTATACTTTCACGTCTCAACTACTCAACTCATCATGATGAAACGCATATACATTTACGTTGACAAGGGTACATAGAGTACCTTTTATCCATAACAAAGTACTGATCGCGAGGGATACACTTTAACGCGATATAAATAACATTGAATGCGGGCGAAGCAGCGGGCAAACGCTAGCACCTATGTTTGTGTAATAACATATTTTGTTAACATTGTTAAGTTCAATGAATCAACTTTTATCTTTCTTAGTGTACGTACGCAAAGGTGTATCTACCTATTACTTTTGAACACAAGTAAATGTACGAGTAGAAGGTACCTATCGTGTTGATGAAGTTACATGGCACCTTACATTTTATCATCGAAAATGTCTAAAAGCATTGATGTAATAAAATTGAAAAAAGAACAAAGGCTCTTGTTTTCGGTTCAAGAGACGCGGTGTTAAGTGAACACGGTGATGGAGGGCGCAAGGTTCAGGGAACACGTCGTGGCGGGAATAATTATAGTACTTTACTGTGGCGGCCAGCAAAAGAGGCCTGTCCATCAATGCCAAGTTGTGGCCAAGGCTTGTATAGTACATTTCTCCCATAATGTGTGGAATTTAAAATACAATTAACCTATACTTTTAAAATCAATGACAAACAACAAAGACGAACAACTTTCTAGTGTGCATTTGTTGTTTATATTTTTTTCATTAAACAGCTTTCTTTTTGCAAGCCAGTTCGAAATTTAAATAAAACCTTTGGTTGCCATGTTTCGGAGTAAATGATCGTTCCATTTTTAGGGTGACGATACCGAACCGGTCAAACGAACGCTATCGTCCGTCCGTCCGTCCGTACGTGCGTCCGTCCGTGTCACACCTGATTATTTCAGGAACTACAAAAGTAACTAATTGAATAAAATTGCAAGTGAAAAATATAAAAATATTGTAGTTTCCATCCCCAAAGGATCCAAAATAAGAAATGTCAAATTTCAAACTAGTGCCACCAGAGGCCTCATTTACTAACTCAGTTGCACACCGAAATGATCGGCACCGGACCTTTATTTGCCAACTTTGACATTTCATCTATCGAAATTCGAAGAACGTCAGTTGACAAACTATCAAAGTTTGTTAAAACAGGACCGGTGCTTATCATTTCGGTGTGCAACTGAGTTAGTAAATGAGGCCTCAGGACTATCATATGAAAGGGTTCAATTAACCCATTTTAAAATAGTTTTTCATGTTTTATACGATGCACGGTTTTCGATTAATGTGTAAAATTGTCCAAAAAATGAACATTGTCTCGAAGAAGGATGTCAAAATAATGCTCAAATTTCCAAATAATGTTTGAGAAAAAATATTTCTTTGGTAGCACTAGCACCAGCGGGGTGATTGGCTAACTCTGTTGCAATCTTAAATGATTGACTTCGATCCGTTGGGCTCCTTTAGGCTCTGATTTTTGTGATTCAATATATTCAACACGTGAACTGTCAAAACTGTATAAATAATTTACAGTTCTCGCGATATATATCTAACGTGACATTAATATACGTATATTCCTCAGAATCAGGGCCCTTAAGACAATGATAACAATAACACTTCAGAGTTAACATGCAAATAACATCTAATTTTAGTGAAAACTATTCTAATTATTTTCGATCATAAAATTATCAACAACCATTTTTAGAATACACCTGTATCACACCTCACCTGCCTCACTGCCAAAAAACGTATCAAAATCAAACAATTTGAAATAGTTAGTATAGACGATCTAAAATAGTGGTTTATGACAAGTAGAGGTAAGAGATACACCAGGTTGGACAAAGATTATAGACCAAGTGAGTTCTTTGTGAAGGTGTTGTCCGGGCCAGTACCTACTACCACTATGCCATTTGTATCGTGCGTGAAGCAGCATTACTGTTTTGGTTTAAATTATTTGGATGTCGGTGAAATTACATGCAAATTAAGCGCCTTCATGCCTCAATCATGTTGATGACGCAGGGTGTTGTAAGTTGTAACGTAGGCCACCTTCCAGAAATGCGAGAACTACGATGCAATACTTTGTTTGTAATGGTTACTACTAAATATCAGTATTAAAGATATTTAAGATTTAAATATATTTATCAGCTTAAAATCAGATTTAAATATCTTTATCTGAAATGTGGTTTCAATTACGCAGGCTCTGCTTACCTTAAATTATTTTGATGTTAAGCTCACCTAATGCTAAAAGAAGCCGCGCGCTTCAGTTGGTATCAGAATTAAAATGAAAACGGTGTGCGGCAGAAGCACGTCCAAACATAAACGAGGGCGAATGATTACTAAAATGATCGCGCGCGGCAGTCGTCCAATCACGGCGCGCCCGATCAGGCGCGGATACAGGGGGGGGCAATAGGGGCAATTGCCCCCCCTCAACTCAAGCAGAATACACTAGATATTATGAACTTTTGAAAATTTTAAACTGTTAGTAATTCACAAGGTACTTATTATGTACCTAGGTTAATTTGGAACGATCAATACATTGTCATGTGTTAACTTATTAGCTATTAATTATACTGTGTCCAGTGCCGAAAATAAGGCGGTGCCACCAGTGCCCAGGCACAGGGCGCAGACCCTGCATGGTAGTATTCATTAATTATTTCGTTAATATCCAGTTATAAATCGTAGTTTTCTTTTCTGGGGGGCGCAAAAATGACCAGACCAGGACCAAGTTTTAATTATTAGGTTAATATCCAGAAATAAACTTTTCTTTTTTTTTCTGGGGGGCACAGATATTACCAGACAACGACCAAGTTTTGGGTCATGAATGGTAGTATTAATTTATTATTAGTTTGATATCCAGATATAAATTGAGTTGTCTTTTCTGGTGGGGTGCAGAAATGACCAGATCAGGACCAAGTCTTCGTTGATAATTATAACCTAATACATATAGGTTGGTTGAAATTCAGATATAAATCGTAGTTTTCTTTTTCATATTTTGTATGATCACCTTTGATAGAAAAATTTCGCGGCTCGCTCTGCTCACCGATTTTGTTACCACCTTTTGGTTGTGAATGGCCAATAACTACGCACAATTTTTTTTAATTCCAATCTTTAAAGTTTGCAACAATGACAAATTAGAACACAACAGCGCTAGTAAGAATGATTAAACAAAAATTGCGGCTCGCTCCGCTCGCCGACTTCCTTTTTTACGTCTGTTGGGCCTAGGCCTAACCACCTAGGTGTTTCAAAAGCTGCCACCGTTTTCTTCGTCTTTTTTCCTTTGTGCACCAAAAATTTTGGGGATCGCTGCGCTCGCCGATTTTATTTCTATAATAAATAAAGCAACCTGAGAAGTGAACTTTAACTTCATACATGCTGGAACGCGACCAGTAATGGAACGTAATCCGGTTTCCATCTTGAGGATCATTCACGTTTTTTGTTAATTTGTTAATTATGCAGATTTGTAGCTATAAAAATCAATATATATTATGTTTTTGTTTTTATAATAGTATAAAAATGACCAAGATGCAGAGGTTTTAGTGTAAAAATTTCGCGGCTCGCTTTGCTCGCCGACTTCGTTACTATCTTTTACATTATCGATTTCTTATGAATATATAAAAAATCGCAGTTTTCTTTTCGTGTTTTGTTTTAGATTATAATAATAATTATTAGTATAACTAGGCAAAATAACACATTTTCTGAAAAAAAATTCGCGGCTCGCTTCGCTCGCCGATGAAAAATAATTAAGGGCATTGCCAAACACAAAAATTGCCCCCCCCTAAACGAAAACCTGTATCCGCGCCTGCGCCCGATTGCCACGCAATGTTTGGACACACCTTTAGCCAAACCGGGTTTTTTTCTCCTGAAACTTTTTGATAAAATAAAAGACAAATAGGCAAAAATTAGTACGCGTCGCCGGGCGATCGTGGATACGACTAGCACAAGACCGTGGTGGATGGCACAAACTTCGGGAGGCCTATATCCAGCAGTGGATAAAGTCGGGCTGTGGATGATGATGATGAGGTAAAAAATTTCAAAAGCTTCTCAAGTTTTCTTTCTATAAACAAGGGAAATGTTTTTATCAAATAACTAAGAACTCTGGTATTATATATTATTAGCTGATATTTATGATGGTCCCTAAAGGGCATATGCCTCCCTTAAAGAAGGAATTCTTTCCACGAAAAGAGAAAAATCAATCGCAAAAATAGTTTCGAAGCGGGAATCAACTCAGCAGCCTTGCGACTCAGCCGGTCATTGCGCCAACGACGTCGTCAAACATCAAACACTTTGATGTTAAAAGCTTTCTTCTGGTGGCGTCGAGTCTACTATTATATCTGATCTGATACGTCATTCGAATACGAAATGAAGCTTCGAAATACGTAGGTAGGTGGTACACAATACCGATCCACCTACTTACGAGTGTCTATAAATATTTTTGTCACGCGGTTCTTGTTATATTTAGCAGTTTGTGCAAGAACATTAGGTTAATTGCTAGGGACCCAGTAGTGCAGTTATATTTAGACTACGTACGCGATGATCCTACTTATGTACCTAAAGATAAACATCATCTCGTAAAAAGTTCCTTCCGAAAACATTAGAAGTGTCACCGTCTATTATTGTCTGCATTCCATCAATCAATCACCTGGTGTGCGGTACACGGGTGATAGAGCGTTGGGCGGCGCGGTGACGGTGGGCGGCTCGGCGTCGCATGCGCTGGCGGCGGACGGTCACCGGCCAGTCTGTGTGCGCGCCCCGCGTCGTAACCTCGCGCGCGTTTTATAGCCACGGGCAAAATGCCGCTATATTCCGAACACATTTCGAACATGTATTACAGTGGAGCACCGTCGTATACGAGCCCCTCGTATGGATATAAAAGCTCATTTACTCCGTTAGGTACCTCGTACAGTGCCTCTTATCTTAGCCCCGGAGGGAGCTACAGTAAACACTCCTCGCTCAGCAGCTACTCTCGTGCGCCGCTGTCATCGCGATGGATACCCGGGGTGAGCAGAAGTTACTCTCCGTTGCTGACCCCCATCTCAGAGAGAGGAACCGCCAGCCCAATAAGAATAAACAGCCCCCGCAGGATTCCGATTGCACAGAGATGTTACGGAACTCCGAGTTACATTCAACGTCCTATAAATATAAATACGGAGAGTATTGATGTATCTAGAGATAGATATCGTGCTAAAACGGCTGAACCATCGCCGAAGGCTTCCTCGCCACCTCCACAAAGAGATGATCCGGTCAAGGACGATGAAAACTGTCCCTTTATGCCAAGAGTTGATGGAAAACCAGTAACCGGTATTGATTCTTCACCAGGAATACAACGAAGCACAATCAAACGTGGACGTACAGTGGTAAGACTCCATACCATAAAAAGAAAAGAAAAAGACTCCCCTCGAAAACCTACACAATTGCAAAATAGTGAGGCAAATAAACAAGACGTGTCAGAAACATCGGTTGATGATAATGTACCTGAAGAACCAAAGGAATCCCTGAGTTGGAGAGACAAACTTTCTGAAGATTTGGTTTATGTTGACAAAAAAGAGAAAAAGTCTTTGGGTACAAAGCTAGTAGAAAAATTTTTAGTGAAAGATATAACTGAAAATGACTACGTAATAAAGAAAAGTGCCACGTGTAGTGATATAGCGTCCCAAATTGCACCTAGGCTAATGCCAGATGGTGAAATGCCATCGACCAGTAAATCACCTGATAGGAGGTGTTCTGTGGAACTCCTGGCAGAACAAGCAAGCCTTTTAGATTCATTAATCAGAGGTGAAAATTTAAGCACTGCTACATTAGATCTAAGCAAAATTGGCATTGCAGATGAATCTAAAAATAAATTTGCCTCGTCAGATTCTATAAAAAGGAAAAAAACAGATGATGATGGAAACCCTTTAAAAACTACAAAATCAGATCATTCGCTGCATGAAAACCTTAAAAAATCAATTAGAAGTAATAAAGATTCTAAAATTTTGTCAAAAAGACGAAGCTTGAAAAAATCTCATTCAGGAGGCAGTATTTGTAGATTAGATTCAATAACTGAATTTCCGAAAGAGCCCAAAGATATCGATTTACCAGCTATACAAGAAAATAGATTTTCACCAAAAGAAGAGAAGATAGAAAAAACAACGAAACTCAGGACAAAAATTACTGCATCTGTTGAAATATCACCCCCAACAAGTCCATTAAAGTTCAGAATTGAAAACATAACAGTGGAAGAAAAACATCACATGCCAAAAAAAGAAGTATCATTCAGCTATGAAATGGATGAAATACCAACCCAGGCTGTTACATTGCAAGGCCCCAAAACTACACTAAGAAAAACAAAAGAACGCAATAGTGTAAAAAAGAAATCGAAAAATGTTAAAAGCATCGAACCAATTTCTCCTGAACCAGATGATGGAAACTTTTGGGCTAAAATTGGAAAAAGGGAAACTGTGTACTTGATGAAAAGAAGGCAAAATATTGAGGAGGCTAGAGAGAAGAACAAAAGGTCTTTTCTTTGGTTTCCCGAAAATGAAGAAGCAAATAACGTTTCGGATTATACTAATACATGTAAATCTGATGTATTTATTGATAAAAGTAATATTTCTCTAAGTCAAGGTGTATGTCTAGATTTACCTCTGGAGTCTGAATCGAAGAAATTATCACAAGAAAGCAATATCTATATTGATGAAAATGTAAATAAAAACTTTAATATTAAATCGTCAAATGACTCAAATACTCATAGCGATGACACATCTTTAGAAGAGAAAATAATAAAGACCGTCATTGAGTTAAAGAATGATGAGCTTATTGCAGATAGTAATAAATCTTCTACAAGAAAACTACTTCGTCAAGACGCTGAAATCAAACAAGAAGCTATTTCAAAGGAGGAACCAGGAACAGGAAAAACTACTGACTCAAAAATGGATGTTGAGTCAAAAATTGATATATCAAATACAGTTTTTATTGGAAATAACCTAAGTGTAAACGAAGTTTCACTACCTGTAAAAAAAGTATTAGTTTCTAATAAAACATCCAGTTTGAATACTGAATCAGCTGCTGCCATGAAGCTGGAAGCTAATGAAACAGAAAATTGTGAGTCTAGAATGGACTTAGTGCTTGATGCTGATGCTCCTACTGATTCAAAAACAACAGAAAATAATACATCAACATCACAAATACGTTCAAAAAGTGAAGGTAATATTATAGGTAAGGAACCAAAGTCTTTAACACAGAAAAATGTTAATAGCAATAAATCTACAATTGAAGGACATACGACACCTAAAATGAAGCTACAAACATCAAAAACTCGAGCAAAAAGTGAAGGGAAGAATTATGAAAAAAAATTGATGTTCAAAAATTCAGAGAAAAATAAGAGCACCGCCTCGGCAACTCAAGCAAAATCACTTTCGGAAAATAAGGAACTCCCACTCAAAACACAAGCCATTAGTGAAGTCAAAAGTTTGCAGATACATCCAAAGCCAGAGAGAATTGCTGTAAAAATGAAAGGTGGTGTTGATGTAAATTTAGCTTCTGAAACATTCAATCAAGCAAAAACAGTGCCTTTTATAAAAACTATAGAGTTAAACCCCCAAGCCAAAAATGAAGACACAAATTTGGAGAAAGATTCTAAGCCTATATTAGAAAAAACTGAAACAACTGACATGAATAGACCTAGCATCAATTTGTGTCCTGGAATTCATGCACAAAAGAAAACTGACTCTGTGATAACAGCACCAATACCAAATACAGCAAGAAACGAAAACAAACCTCTTGACTTAGAACAGAAAAATGAAACAATCGGAATTGTTACCAATGCTGATATTATTTTATCTGCTAAAACAGAAGCAAAGTCTGAAAAAACCTTACCTCTATTACAAACCACTGCAATGGGTAAAGTTATGAGTCTTGGAGATAAGGACTTAGTCAGTTCTAAGTCCCAGGGTGATCTCTCTTCTAAAATCGAAACAATATCAATAAACAGAGTACCAAGTTTAAAAATTCAAGACAAAAGCAAACAACAAAGTGTTGACGAAAAATCTGAGATAATTAGTAAAACTGAAAGTGCAAATAAAACTAAAGTTGATGTGTTATCTACAAAATCTAAAGAAAAAATCAACATTGTATCAAGTTTACAAACACAAGCAAAACATAAAATTGAACAGAAAAATATAGAGCAAATAATAAAGAATAATACAGTGAAGTCATTGGAAGATGCCAAAAGCAATGTTAAAAATACAGTTATTCTTGAAAATATAAAATCTAATTTACCAGAAGAAAAATCTGAAACAAGCTTAAAGAAAAAAGCAAATGCAGCTGCAAGTAAAGAAGCAGAGAAAAAAATTGATACCAAACCGGAAAAAATTAACAGCACTCCAAAGGAGAACATCTGTCGAACCTGTAAAAAAACTTTAGGATCTGACAATAGTAAGACTGACAGTGTTGCGAGTTCTAAGGAACCGTCCATTTCGAAACAAGGTAAAGATAAAGTTGTTTTATTTAGTGAAACGGCTGAAAACCCAACGAATATTATCAAAGAAAATTTATCTAATCAATCTAATTCAAATATAATTACGACTATTGGCGACTCTTCTTCTCAAACACCTGTAGTAATAGAAACTAAAAACATTCCAAATGAAACAGTGGCAAGTGATACAAAACAAGTACTAACGATACCATCACAAAAAACTATAGGAGAGGAAAATAAGTCTGAAAAAATTACAAATGAAGACGATGCAACTAAGCAACCATCTTTAAAAGACACAGAACACCTTAGGCCTGTAAAACCGATAAAGGAAGAAAAAGCGGTAAAGCCATTGATAGCAACACCGCGGCCACTTAAAAAGAGAGCTCCACAAGTGATACATTCTGATTCTTCAGATTCATCATCAGAAGAAGACTCATCCGAAGAAGAAGATTCAGAAACAAGTGAAGAAGGTGGAGAATTTTATGAATGTGAAAATAATCCTGACGGAAGAACGTCAACAGGATCGAATGACTCTGGCTTCGATTCCTCAGCGCCGACATCTCCTGCTACTTTCTTGCAAATCAAAAAAGGTAATTTTATAGGACCACATTACCGCTCAATAATCTAACCCGTTAGTAACCATTGTTGCATGGCGCTGCCGCATGGCTTTGGGCGACTGGCACTTTGTAGATATGTAAATACAAACTCACTGCACCGGTGCGACGAAAAGCCATTGTTTGTTTTAGACTGCGATGTTAACTGCCACCGAAAATGTGAAAAGTTGACAGCGAACCTGTGCGGTGTGAACCAGCGTCTTCTGGTGGAAGCTTTGGCAACGAGAACTGCATCTAAAAAGGGTTTGTACGTTATTTAGTAGATGATATCACGGGCGCTCTTATCGTGAAATTGATGGAACAAGTAACAGGAGCGTCATAGCGACGTCAGATGTCTCGCTCAAAATAAAGCAATGTTTTATTGGCTAGGTAGGCTACGTCTGTTTCAACTTATTTTTAAACTTTATTGGGCAATTTATCTTCATTTTCAAATATGTTTAAGTGTAAAATCCCAATGCAAAAGACTAAAAGTAGAGTCAGAATCAAGAATCAGTGTCAAAAAAATACCGTTTTAATTGATTTTATTTCAAAAACACCCAAAAAAAATATTTTCTTTTGTTGTCACCTTTGTGTTTACTACAAACATAAAGTTGTAATAAACTGCGTATTATTTATGTTTGTTTCGGAACCTACGTGCATATTATGGCGTAGGTGTAAAAGATCAGTTGGATCAAAGCCAATCTTTCACCACTCACCTGTATAAAATCAATCGCAGTTTTCAGGTGAAAACTTTCAAAGGCAACAAATCTTTTGTCAACTCATTTGGAGTTTTGGTTCTTGCTATTTTATATCGAGAGTCAACGACAGTCAAATAAATATGTATATGGAAGGATTAGTATCAAAAGACGTGGATAACAATTATAATTTGTAATTCCGAGTTGAAAAACTGGTATGCGTTACGTGCGTGGCTCGTGATCGTGACTACCAGATCGATAGGTCCAGATATAATTGGCTGAATTTCAAACGTCACAAATAGGTGGGTACTATTTTTATTTTCAACTAGCTGGTATTTTTCACTGATTCAATATTGGAGTTCATTATCTAGAGATAATCGTTGTCCTATAATACCAAAGACAATGGGTGAAAACCAATGATAATTTATTTTTGAACAGGCGAAGGAGCAAGTAATTATATTTTTTCTTTTTTTTCGCACCAAAAATATTTATGATCTTTGGGACACACAGTTTTGATTAAGCTAATTGCACGGCATACCTCAATACCTATTCACATTTCTGCAACGATTTCTTTTAAGTTTAAAATATTATATCTTTTATATACTACTGAAAATACTCTGCTTGCTATCAACTTTATTTCTTCGTTTGCGCCTTGATTACATAATATCTACTTCAGAAACCTTCCCATTTTACATTGACTTTTGTAGAGTAAAAATTATGTTTTCTATCGAGTTTCACAACATCCAACAGGTAACTGCTTCGTGCGGCCTTAAAACTCCGACACCACAGTTGGCCACTAACTCATACGAAGAAGAAGAAGTACTTTGAGGCTTCAAGATGTTGGTTGAGTGAAAAATGTCCGATAATTAATTAAAAGTACCTATTTAGTGACGTTTACTGAGTTTGCAAGAGCAAATTACTTTATTCCATGTACAGGTGGTGTTGACAGTCCAGGGCCGTCATCGAGCAATGCTACCTCGCAATTGCCTGCTAGTACTTCCGATGTTGATGCAAGTGACGGTGACTCGGAGCTAGAGCTTGGTGAGAGCTTCAGATCATTCGTGTGTGCCGCATCTCTATTATGACTACATAAATATTTCACATCTATTCTAGTCTAAAGTTATCCTAACTGGAAAAAATACTCATTCAACTACGATCAAAAGCCGGCAACGAGAGTTTTATGGGAGATACATTTCCTGGGTATTTCGTCAAATTCAAAATTATGATTGGTTGACATAACGTTTAGGGCAAGTATCTACTTAGTACAAACATAATAACAATCGCCAGTGGTACTGGTGAAAATGTTATTTATGTTAAACTTGAAAAGAAGTAAAAAATGTTATTTCTTTTTAGAATATTCCAAAACCACAAGAATTGTTTTTCTCGAATAAATTTTGATGTCAGTTAGGTAATAAATGCTGCACGCACGAATCATGAATCACAGGAATGTTGTTTAGATTAAATAATATTATTTTTTATTTATGTTTTTTCACTAATAAGTGTACAAAATGCTAATAATATAGTTACCGTTTCAGTAAGATTTTTGTGAAGCTTCGCGCATAAAACTAACGCTTAGCGTAGCTAGATCTTTTCTTCGCCCATAACATTCAAGCTTGCGGCAATAACTTTTGAATTTTCATGAGCTGTAAAATGTCAGTGCTATAAAAATTATGACATTGAAAATTTTAGTAATAACACTAACACAAATCAAATTAATTTCATTCATTAATCTACCTATTTCCTCGGAAATTATATGAGCGACTATTTCACTTAATGAAGGCCCAATTTTGCAAACGTAGGTTATATTTTTTATGTAATACACTACCTGTAGTTTATTTTGGTAAAAATAACGTATTCATATAAATATAGCCATCTACTGAACTATTGATAAATTTAAAAATAGCCTATTAATAGTAACGATGCGCTTTCACATGTTTAGGTTACTATTAAAACAAAATAATAATAAGTAAAATATGTTTCGAAAGTGTTTTCAGCCCATCCAAACAAAAGAGATCGTAACACGAAGGCGTTATCAAAATCCATAGTATCTTTAAAATGCATAAAAAGAAAACCACAAAGGGAAATTGCGTTGTTCTACAACAGTCTTATTTATTTCTCACGAAAAATAATATATTTAGTAGATATATAATTAGTATGGAACGTATAGAAGTATAAAACGATGGCCTGACAACATAGTCAGCATCGTGGGCCGTGAGTTGATCAGGCTAGTGCAGGCAGGACCGTGGAAAATGGCAAAAGCAAAGAGAGGCCTATGTATACCTACTCAGCAGTGGGTGAAGTTGGGCGGAGTTATGATGATGATAGAAACATACTCTTATTATAGCGAAACCTTTAGTGACTTGACAATATTAGCAAAGCAAGTAGAAAAAGCAAATATCTCCCGAAATATCTCGTGGACTTTCTCAAAAGCTCACTAATGCAGGCGTCTCGATTCGTAATTCCGCGTTCCTTTGCCAGTGATATTAAATGGATCAAATAATTTCAGCAACCCACTTTTGAGTCCGCGCAGCGTCGGCCATTATTCATAAATACAAGATCTAAATACCTGAACGCAGGCTTTGTGATAAGAAATGAATTGGCTAATGGCCGCGGTTCCTAAATTAAAACTAGTAGACGCTAGTAGGCAACCATAGGTTATCTCTTGGGGAAAGTATACAGACACAATATACAAATGTTACAAGACGGATATTGAATGAATGAATGAATAAATACTTTATTGCACACCTTATTCAAAAAAAAAGACGTGTGGCACTCGGGGACTGCCGCGGTAAAGCTATTGCATAGCATTTTGTATCAACTTATGTAATTATAATTATTTATTTTATTTATGCAGTATTTCTTTTTCTTTGATATTAATTCAAGTTACACTTTTTGAGCGTGGTGACCGATAAGAAAACAATTTTTTTTCTTTTATTAAATAAACGAGCTTCGTAGAGTCGTACAATACGTCTAGTTGCACGCACACAAACACCGTGTCGAAGACTGCCGAAAAGAAACGACGTTAGACAATGCACGGCCTTCAAGCCACACCTCCGTGCCCGTCGGAGTGGGGAGCGTGAGGTTTTTTTTCGTTACGGAATTTCTGGATTCGGTCCCCGCGCTCAAGGCCCTCGATAGAAGCTATGCAATAGCTTAAAAAAACAGGATTAAGATTTCTATATAATGAAACAATATTCTTCAGAAATTATAAGAACCGGCCATAAAGATAAGTGCAACATCTATCATTCGTTTCCAACTTCAAACGAACTCCCAATCTACCCATTTCCGAAATACGTTTCAGATTGCGATTTGCAGGTCCTTTAAAATAATTATGGGACGCTTGCATCGCAAATAAAACTTATACAATTTAGTATTGTAAATAACTATAATTTTGTTAATAAATTAGCTGGAATGTGGGCAAAGTAATAAACAGACTAGGTCTACGAAGATAGACAGCGTCGTGGTTCAGAATATCGTCTGAGAGAAGTTTGTCACATAAAATATTGGACGAAATTCTGTGAAAAATCATAAACAAGAAAATAAAGCTTATTAATGATAAACCAAACGGATGCAGTATTTCAGGTAACATTTAGCGAAATTTAGTGAAACTGCGATTGGATTGCCCAAGGAGAGTTTAATGCCTGCTTAAAAAAATAATATTTGGTAACATAAATCATGTTAATAGTACCTAATATTGATATAATTACACCGCTGAGATGCTTACAAATAAACGTTTTAGTTTTTATAGCATTTACGCAAATATGTTAAATTCTTTCACCCAAGAGATACGCAAGAAAAACACCGCAATAAAATAGCAATCTTTCTCCCTTCAAAAAAAACTTAATTTTCAATAGAGTTACGTCTCTAGCGCTATTCCATCGAATAATATTCTAAGCGAAATGAGCAGTAGAGATACTGCAGAACACACATGGTATCATAAATAGAATGCGTGTGACAAGTGTCTTTTGGCCGATGGATAGCTCACCACACTCTTGGTGAGAACCCGCGTGAACGCCCAGGCGCGTGAATATGGATGGTGTCTTGCCTTCTTGTTCTCACGCTGGGCTGTTCTCGGCGAGAAAGCAACCACACTCTTGTGCCGCCACCGCACTGTCAAAGTCGTCTTACCAGATAGCGACGTGAACATAAATGCATATGCAGTATTCTAGTGAGAAGTCTCGTGAATCGGGAGGGTGGATATCAAAGCCAATTAAACTATGTAATATGAACAGTTATTCAATTGAACAAAGTTATCTACAATGTCCGAACATGAGCAGACAAATCTTTATTCGGTACAATATGACTCGAGTAAGAACATCATGTGTATCATGATGTTCTTACTTTGCAGCTTGATATCTCAAAACTTTCTATTTGACTTATTTTAACGTGACTATGAGGCGAATTAAATTACCGTTACATTTTAAAATTATACGTTATGCTTATTGGGAAATGTAATTTTACTGAAAATGTGATTTGTAAAAAAAAAGGCGACGACCTTGATATTGCTGTGTCTGAGCTAATATTTTTAGCAACGCTCGCGATCTCATACGAGGTGAAAGAGAATTAATACATAGCAGATGCTGAACCAGTATTATGTCATACTCGTACTGTGACAGTGGAATGAAATGTAAACATGAACTTGAATTGAATTGCTACTGGCCTGCCATCGAACTCTTTATAAAAGCAAACGCTGTCCCCCTTCATATTCATAACCAAATGTAATTTTATAACGCCTCGATAATATAATATATATAATAATAAAAAGAGGTCACATGATATTTTAACGCCATTTTAGCTATCTGAGGGTATAGAACTGTTATGAATAGGACGGTGTGACTGTAACTAGTGTGTAGGTGCATTTCGGCAATCACTTAGGTACATATATTATTAATTTAAGTGGCCAATGTAGAAATATCACCATCGTTGAAAATATTAAAGAGTCATTTTATTCTGTCAACGGTGGTTGTGTTTTTTTTTCTAAAATCTAAACAGTATTTTACCTACTGCATTGTAAATCCCGTTTAAAAACATTTCTAAGTAGGTTATTTATAAATAAAATAATTAATTAAAACTTCTAAATAAATTAAAAGAAGACACAGTAAGCCAAAAAAGATTACTCGTAAATAATAAACAAAATATTCCTTTATAATAGGTAAAGTGACCGGTCCGCTGGAGTCACCAGAATTATTAGTGTCAATGCTTCAAACGTCTGAGTCAAGGATATTTACAAAAATATTGAAATTATTTACGAGTTTTCCAGAAGATTGGTCATGACAAAGAGGTAAAAAGATATGAAGCGAAAACATTACAAAGCACATAAAGCATCAAGATATCTATAAAAAATTGGCTCGGAAACAATTTTTTTTAACAAAATACTTATTATGATGTCTTCTCATATCACTCTTCACTGTATCATCCAGTATATTGTTGACCACTAAATGGTCGTTCACTTCGTCTCACCTTCACATTTCAAGGCATATATCCTACTTTCAAAAAAGCTATGAATTTAATTTGTTTCTTTGCAGAGCAATCAACGGCTTACGGTATTTTCCGCAAGACGGGGAGGTTTACTCCGCCAGCGCGGTCGATTCCTCGCTTTAGAAAATACAATATAGAAGATTTTCAATTCATAAAAGTGCTGGGAAAAGGCAGTTTTGGAAAGGTAAGAAGCATATCTATTCAATCTTTATCACCATCTCCTATCGACCTCTTTGTAATCGCAGGCGGTAAGAAGCATACATAATCTAATCAATCTACATAATTGCTGCTAATCCCACTGCTAACAACTTCTTTATAATCGAACCACGCCTATTTATCACAGAGTCACAGCGAATGATGCCAATTAGATCCATTGTTTTCAAGAAATAGTCTGATTGCATTAAGAGCTTTAGAAACACGAATATGTGGGCGGAAGTAGATATAAAGAAGCCAGTACCTACATTTTTCTGCAAGAAGATGTCATAAGTCCTGGCAATTTGGCCTAGATTGCAAAACAAACTAGTTCTTAAATAAGTGTGTTATGCCTGATTTAAATAAGATTAGTGGATTGAGCGTGCAATTGCGCGACGATCACTAAAGTGATAGCTGTTCTAAAAGGTTTAAAATATACCTGAATCGAACATTAATGAAAGTAGGTACCAAATTCTTGTTATAATTCGGGTGACCCAAATCGAATGCAGTTGGTTTAAGTACCAGACTGGCGACTGGTGATTGCGTTCTGGTTTGAATTGAAATGGCACATGTTAAAGCATACGATAATCTAAATAACAATTTCCAAGTTACATAAGAGGTGATAGGAAACCCTATTGGTTGTTATACCGCTTTCTATTTTTAGAGATAGCATTTACAACAGCTTTACGATTAGTGCTTTCGGTTTATGATGGGTGTGAAAACTAAAACTAAGAAGTATCTTTTAACAGAAGCCAACGAATAAAATAAATGGCTTCATCGACATAGTTACAATCACGAAATCTAGCGCATACCTGCCACTTAGCCAGACAAACAATTGCTCCAAATAATTACCAAGAAAAACTACCTCAGACAATTTGTAGAGCATACGTGGAAACGGACACGTCCCGAAATAAACAGAAAACTGAACAAGTTGATTTTGCCAAGAAAAATCTCGCTCACATTGAGACTCGATGATTTGCAGTCCGTAGCAGAGATGAGTATTAAGGTGCTAAAAGATTGGTCCAACTAAATTGTATGTTATGACCACAGACGCCTTAGATATTCTTTTGTAAAAATTTGGGACAATTAACTAATATAATCATGACATGATTTTCCAAAGATCTGTAGAAAACGCGGCAGTTTAGAGTAAAAGAAAAGTAACCTGTTTTTAATGAAAACTTTACATATAGCATTGATATCATGTACGTTATAGACGGTCATATTAATACGGATGTTGGATTTTGGAAATAAACTGTTGATTTAATTGATTTATGCAATGTATTTTGCAGTCAGTGTTAATGACAACATCTAAACACGCGGTAGTGTGTCAAGCCAAGTTCAAGCTAACAGGACTGACGAGCAGCACCGTGTGTTATACAAACCATTTGGAGCCATTTTTGACCGCCTCATAACTCAAAAACTATTTCACGTAAACATGTCAAAATTGGCTCATGTATTGAGACTTCGAGTTAAATATGTGCTCCAAATTTTATAAACCCATCTCAAACATATCAATCATATCAGTTTTAGTAGGTACTAATAACTAAGAGTATAGCCGACTTTCGTATGATTATTACGTTATTAACTGGGATTTAGTATTAATTATTATTTTAATTTTTAGCGTACATCAATAGTGTAAAATCATTCGATATATAATAATTCAATAATAGGTAGGTATTTCGTACCACAGTGCGCGGTATGAGGGCCGTGGAGCAGCGGGGTGGGGAGTGGTGCGATTAAACCTTGACACAGACGTGACTTATAAGCGCAAGCGCCGTCTTGCTTTCCGGCGGTCTCTCGATACCTAACCTATATAGTTGCGATTTAAGCATTGAAAATCGTAGTTTTTTTTCTTAAAAAATACTTGGAATATTTGTGGTTATATTATTATTACAATTTTTTTAGTAAGTATGTATGGTTTAGGCAATAAACCAAGAAAAAAAACTACGATTTAGTTTTTGTCAGTTAGTCAGTTTAAATTAAAAGTTAACAATATTTTTACAACAGTAGTACAAAAAGTAATGATATCCCGTTATACAAAATGAATGATAATATATGAAAACTAGCCAAGTCCGACCTTAGGCTTCAATATATTGTCCTAAGTTATAAGAAATGATATTTTAATAATATTTTATGTTGTTATAAATAAGTTTTAGGACTGACCATTGAACTTGGTGTCCATTTAGATCTCACTTCTTTTGTCGTTGAAGTCAACAACCACGGCATACATCATAATATTAAACTTGGCTCTCATTTGACATTTGTGTTTTTTGATGGGATTATAATTTAGTTTTCTACGAGTAGGTTACAATTTATTTTCTTCAGCGGGTATGCAGACTGCAGTAGGTACCTTACCTACTATACATAATTTTTGGAACTTACTGGCACATGGTGATCCAGAACAGTTTAAGCTATCTAATTCTTACTAAGTCTTAACGATTCTTAGGCTATTGCCATCTTTTACCGTTGGTAATGATAATAATGACATAATGACAAACAGTGACAGGGCTAACTTTAAGCTTTGTCACCTTTGAAAATCGTTTATAAGTATCACGGTAGATTGTTTACGGTCTTTTGAAACTAAAATTTATGGCCTTACTTATGAACCTCTTTCAAAAGATTAACGATGCTTAAACTATTGCTATCTCTATCCGTTGGATAATGACAAACAGTGACGGGGCTAACTTTGAGCATTGATTAACTTTAAGTAGCGTTCATAAGTAAGGGGGTTAATGTTTTATTTTTATGAATAATATGATAACTTATATTTTATGATGTGTCACTAAAATAAATTGTTTCTATCACACATAAAATAGTAATAACTACAACGACACAGGTCGTAAATGTTACGTTGTACAAGCAAACTGTGTCAAAGTGTGAGGAAATCAACAGAAAATAGATATCTACCTGTGCTCCCTGAAATAGCATTTAGGTCACTGAAAAACTACTTTGCCATTAAATGAAATTATGAAATTTTCAGCCCTTCATTTAAAAATACACAGTTGAAAGGGGAAGGTCATAAAAACAATCGTAAACCTATAAACTAGTTCAAAGTCAAATATTCAAATGAATATTAAAGAAGCCAAATTCTCTGAAGATTTGCTTTGAATTTTCCAACATCTTTAAAGTTCATGATATAAGCCAGTAGACGTATAAATATATTATCCGCCTCGTTTGTTTTGACAAGTGACTATAAAATCTCCCGATTCTCGGTTCTACTACAAAACGGTAAAAGGCGACTGTTGATTATGGTTATGACGCAGAGAATTTCAAAGGCCGCGTAATGTCAAATATCATTTTATAGAGTACGACGACCTTTCGAAGAATCTGAAGGTATCATTGGACACAGATCATTGATAATGACTGAGTATGATTGCTCAATAAATAAAGTACTTATCAATATAAACAGTATCTCTTATAGACAGGGCACCTTGTGATGATCCAATTCTAATGATTTACGTGCGCATTAATCACACGAATCCAAGCATTTGTTGTTCAATATTACATCAAGGTATGACGATAAAGTTATCTAACAAAACGTTATTTTAAAACTATTACAAAAGATAATATACCTAGACGCTGGGATACATTAAACTTCAGGCAGAATTATGCATTGCGGTGACGGCTGATAAATTAGACGGAGACTCTCCTTTGTACGTTTTTAATAATTTATGCAAATCTGAAAATCTTGCTGCTGCTGACCGTAACCTCAGGGACACGATACAGCATGGCACTTTGCCACTTGCATCGTCGTGTCGCGCAATCGCCACTGTTCACCTGCTTAGCGGTCGTATTTAAGCACTAGATTATAGACTCCGGCTATTTCTAGTCTCTACATCACTGGCCACCTTTAACGTCAGCTGCCACGTGTCATCGTCCCCTGGAGACTATCGCCAATAGAACGCAAATAACGCCCTGTTAAACGCATCTTTCGCTAACCGCGTCACTGAAGCGGATGTAATTCAAACTGTTTGTCTTACCGGTCGTTCACCTTTTTGAAAATTAATGAACCGTCAAGTCTGCTTCATGATTAGGAAACTCTGGTGCTAGGTATTTAGTAAATTACGTGGTAATGACTGCATCATATTGAAGGTTTTAGAGACCGTTAACGAAATTTGGCATGCTGGAGCAATTAAAGATACAGATTCCGACGTAATAAATGTGATTTATGCTCGCGAACCAAACATGTTTATCGGGAAGAATATAATATGCGAATTACGTGAACCAGGTTGAAACGAACGTCTTCCTGGTTTTGCAGTGCTTGGCCCAATTGCCTTTGAGGCTGGGCCAAGAATACGGAGAAAGCTACGATATATATTCTGAGTTATAAAATGAAAACTCCCGTCGCACGGCTGTCACAATCGCTTCCTGCTACATTTATTAAATGCTAATTTTGTTTTCGTCACACTTGTTTTTTCGCTAAACTATTTGATTGCAAGATGCCGTGAATATTTTTAATCTCTAGGATTCCAATGATAAAATGGATATCTTACTGATTTTTCAAACATTCTTTTCAGGTGTTATTAGCTGAGCTAAGAGACACAGAATACTACTACGCTGTGAAATGTTTAAAGAAAGACGTGGTTTTGGAAGATGATGATGTAGAATGCACTCTGATCGAGAGGAAAGTTCTAGCACTTGGCACCAACCACCCATACCTATGCCATCTCTTCGCAACTTTTCAGACAGACGTGAGTAAATATTAAATCCATTTGATTTTGAATAAAAAGAGTTCCAGAGCAAATATTTGACTGAATGTTGAACTACAATTTAAATTGCAATACCTACGGAGGTATATAACCCTCAACGGATCTTTGTCACTCCGAAGTTAGGGTCAGCAAACGATTCGACCAACCCTAGTACAATCCGAATCAAAAATAGATACAACGTCGTTACTTCCAGCCAACTTCAGAGGGACAAAAATATACGTTATGTTATGAGTGCTGTACATGATACCGTAGAATTTAAATGTATAACGATTTGGGTGCTGAATAACAACTGCGTCGCACTCACTGAACCAGCTCCTCCGGCAAGGCGCGTAGCGTCATATCCGAGGCATGCAGTCAACGTGTTAAAACCCAAATTGAACTTCGTAAATTTTCATCCACGTTCTTATAGATACATGTAATAATATCGAAACAATGTTTACAAGCTCATATTTAATGTAAGCAAATTGGCACTCAACACTGGCCCCATGTTGGGCGCCACTTCATGGGGAAGCAATCATCATCATCATCATCATCATCATCATCAGCCTATCGCAGTCCACTGCTTGGACATAGGCCTCCCCTAATGAGCGCCATTGCGACCAGCTGGAGGCATCCAGCTTCTACCAGCAGCCTTTCGCAGATCGTCACCCCACCTGGCCGGAGGGCGTCCTACACTACGTTTGTCGAGCCGCGGTCTCCACTCAAGAACTCGTTTACCGCAACGGTTATCGGTTCTTCGGCAGATATGGCCAGCCCACTGCCACTTCAGCTTGCTGATTCTCTGAGCTATATCGACAACTGTGAGGGTCCACGTTTCAGCTCCGTATGTCATGACGGGTAGGACGCACTGATTGAAAACTTTTGTTTTCAAACATTGCGGTATAGGTGACGAGAAAACTCGACGTAGTTTTCCAAATGCTGCCCAACCCAGCTGTCTTGGCCTCCTTCTCGAAGTTGTTTCTACCCAACTGCAATAACTGCCCGAGGTATGTATACTCCGAAACAACTTCAAGAAGGTGTCCATTAACGACGACAGGACTCGGATCGATTCGGTCATTGACCATAACTTTGATCTTGTCCAAATTCATGCCGAGACCTATCTTTCGCGAGACTGATGCTAGGCCGTCCAGCATCTGTTGCAGCTCCTCCAGCGACTCCGCCATTAGGACTATGTCATCAGCGAATCGCAAGTGTGAGATGTGCTCGCTGTTTATGTTTATGCCCCTACCTTTCCAGTACAGTGTCTTAAACATATCCTTCAACGCGCTTGTGAACAGTTTCGGAGATATGACATCTCCCTGTCTCACTCCGCGGCGCAGTTGGATGGGTTTAGACTGCTGGTCCTGTACACGGACACTCATAGTGGCGGCTTCGTACAGACATCTCAACACTTCGATATAACGATAGTCCACTTGGCATCACTGAAAGGATTCCAGGACAGCCCAGGTTTCTACAGAGTCAAAGGCTTTCTCATAGTCCACAAACGCCAGACACAGGGGCTGATTATACTCTTCGGACTTCTGTATAATCTGCCTCACTGTGTGAATGTGGTCTATGGTGCCATATCCTCCGCGAAACCCGGCCTGCTCCGGTGGCTGGAACTCATCGAGTCTTCTGGCGAGACGATTTGTAAGAACCCGAGAGAACAGCTTATAGATGTGACTCAAGAGCGAGATGGGTCTGTAATTTTTAAGAAGCGTTCTATCTCCCTTCTTAAAAAACAAAACCACCAAGCTCTCGTTCCACGCCTTTGGAGTTCTCCCACAGTAAAGGACGGAGTTGAAGAGGTTCTGCAGCTCCTGCACCACAGGAGCTCCTCCTGCCTTCAGAAGTTCCGAAGTGACACCGTCTTCACCGGGGGCTTTTCCATTTTTAAGCTGTCTTAGGGTCAGTACGACCTCGTCTAGGCTGATCTCTGGCAGGTCGTCGGTATAGTGGCGGAAGAGGGTGGCTCGAGAATCGTGGCTGCTACGTTGGGGGCAAGGAGCATGTGCCGCATACAGTCGGCCATAAAAGTCCTCTATCTCAGATAATACCTCCGGCTTTGACAATGCGGTTCGGCCATCGTGTGTCGTTAACTTCGTCAGGTGAGTCCTGCCAAGCTGCTGAGTGAATACTTTGGATCCTCGGTTTCGCTCTATTGCCTCTTCAATGAGGCGTGTATTGGAGCTCCGAAGGTCGCGCCGTATCATCTTCGCAATTCGTTAAATTCGGGGAAGCAAACGTAACTATCTAATGTGCAATGCAGGGGCGGATTTCCCAATAGGCCAAGTAGGCCCGGGCCTAGGGCGGCAAAATTTAGGGGGCGGCAAAACTTGGTGTTTATTTTTTATTTAAGTATGTATGTAGTTAAGTATGAACGCGAGGTGTTTATTATATTGTGTCTGGTATCCAGGCTTACAGAGGTAATGGCCGCACAGGTGGTAGATTCCAGAAAGAGTTTGCAACCCTAGTGAAGTCTAGCGCACCTTTCGAAAACCCAAAGGGAAAGAGAAGGCTCGGGGGGTTGGTATTATTTTCGTGCTTTATTGCGAGTGGGGGGGGCGGAAATCTTTCATGTATTACGGCGAGTAGGGGGGCGGCAATCTTCCATATGCCTAGGGCGACCAATGTATCAAATCCGCCCCTGGTGCAATGTTATTTAATTTCAGTCTCACCTTTTCTTCGTGATGGAGTATCTAAACGGCGGTGATCTGATGTTCCACATCCAGCAAAGCGGCAGGTTCCCTGAGGCAAGAGCGAGGTTCTACGCAGCAGAAATAGTTTCTGGACTGAAGTTCCTGCACAAAAGGGGAATAGTTTACAGGCAAGTCATGAATATTGTTCGAAATTAATTAAATACCTTTATTTCAATTTCAATTCAAGTTAAATTTATTTTATTTCATCAAATAGGCACAATAGTACACTTTTGAACGTCAATTTTACAAGATTCATAAATAATCATTTCTATAAATGTAAAAATAATACTTACTAATCAATCATACAAACTTATTAATTACTATACTTATAGTTAGATAGTTGCTATCTAACAATTCTAGATGAATTACCTAGACACACCTCATCAACAGTCGCGCACCGCCAGTACAGACTGTCTAAAATAAAATCATCAGATCTGTAGTATGCCTTTTGTATAAGCATTTGCTTCAATTTGTTTTTGAAGGCTTTGTCACTTTGTAACTATATAAGGACTTAAATCAGTTTAGATACCTTTATTTCAACATTTTTGTTTCAGAGACTTGAAGTTAGATAACATTTTGTTAGATTTCGACGGTCATGTGCGCATTGCTGACTTCGGCATGTGCAAATTACAAATATACTTGGACAAAACTGCAGACACTTTCTGTGGTACACCAGACTACATGGCTCCTGAGGTAAGGGCTTGTTTAATCTGAAATTAAATAAGAGCATAGCATGTCTACTCGTATAAGTTGCCATTCTATAAATTTAAATGTCTCTACAAATTTAAGTTTGTACATAATAATGGTCACAATAATATATACAGTGAATATATTAAATGATAACAATTTCATAGGTAAATTTGTACTTACCTTACACACATAAAGTAGGTACTTTAACTACTTAAGTACTTTTTATAGTTTAATTGTACCTAATTGTTTTTACCATAAGTTCCAACCAGATATCTTTATTTATTTTAAAGGTGTAACAACGAAACCTTCAAAATAACTTTAAATTTATATAACAGGGTCCATAGAATGGACACTGTGATAGTAATTATTTTTTGAGTTGCATTAAATTCACTGAATGTCTCACAAAAAGGTGGAACTTAGCTAGTCTTAGCAGATTAATATTAAGTAGTCTTGATCTCGTCTAGTAATTATGTGTCCCATTTCTTGATATGTCTACAATACTAAGTTGCATACTAGTTAGTACCTAAACTTGTTGACTTAGGTATTTTTAAACTGAATGAGTAAATATTTTGTAAAACATTTATACATATAAGATATAATCACTGCTCTCCTTACTTTCAGATCATCAAAGGACTGAAATATAATCAAACAGTGGATTGGTGGTCGTTTGGAGTTTTATTGTACGAGATGCTGATAGGCCAGAGTCCGTTTAGCGGTTGTGATGAAGACGAGCTGTTCTGGTCCATTTGCAACGAGATGCCGTCATATCCGCGTTTCCTCTCGAGAGAAGCACTCACCATTCTGACTAGGGTAAGTTAGATTACAAGAAGGGTTGGAAATAGAAGCATCCACCTTAAGGCGACTATAAGGGTCAAACATCCCTCTCGCTCGCACTATTCAACATATTTGAAGATATAAAATCACTGAATGTAGTTATGCAAAATAGCAAACCTTCACGGCCTAGAAAATAACAATGCAAAGGTTCAGCAAAAATATCATGGTGAACCCAACACGTTTTCCTACCAAAAAAATTGCACCAAAATTGATCACATTAGTGCAAGTTTTTTGGTAAGAAAACGTGATAGAATCAAAATTATATTATTGCTGAACCTTTGTATTGTCATTTTCTAGGCCGTGAAGGTTTGCTATTTTGCATAACTACATTCAGTGATTTTATATCTTCAAAAGTGTTGAATAGTGCGAGCGAGAGGGAGGTTTGACCCTTATAGTCGCCTTAAGTTACACTGGTGATGATAATGATCAGCTAAGAAAACCAATCACTGCTTAAATCAGTCCACTGCTGGACGTAGGTCTCCCCTAATGAGTGCCATTGCGCCCTACCCATATAATACTATTTCTACTTTATGGCAAATCATTATTACCGTACAGATGTAGGAAATTGCGCAATGGATTCAAGCGTTCAAGGCCATTAGTTTATTTATGTTTTACGATTTCACACCGATAATTGTAAGGTGTTTGTTACAGCTTTTGGACAAAGACGCCAGGACGCGGCTTGGCGGCACAGAGTGTATGCATGGCGACGTGAGGGAACAAGAGTTCTTCCGTCCTGTCCATTGGGACAAGCTGGAGAGGCGAGAGCTAGAGACACCTTTCAAGCCTCGTGTGGTGAGTTTAAATACGAATTATTCAACCGATACATTAAAGTTGATAACGAATTTTCACCATTTTCATATTTTTATGGCTATTTTAACATTCGTGGCAAAAGAAGTATGCTATGGTATTACTGTAAGTAATATTAAGCGG